>PVJO010006234.1:0-90791 GCA_004026905.1 Hystrix cristata | reverse complement strand
GCTGAGCTAAATCCCCAGCCCCTCATTCACCTGTTTTTTAACTTCTGCTATCATTTCTGAAAGTTTGGTTGGGTGTCTTCAGACTTCCTCTATTTCATTGTCCTCTGGATTTGTTCAGGGAGTGCTGGTGGTCTGGGGTTGTATTTTACTTCAGTGTCTTATCATTTTACATATATATTTTTTTCCCTTTTATTTTGCTTTCTATGTTGGTTTTTATAGTTTATGGTAGGTAACTTTGAGACAAGTATCAAGACTTTCTTAGGAAATGTCTATTCCTCAGAGATGTCTTCTGGGTACAGGTGGCTCTTGGCTTTTGTGTTTGTCTGAAGATCCTACCCTCAAAATTTGATAGGGATGAGAAGTTGCTATTTGACCCAGCACTTAGTTTTTTGATACCAGACTATGCTGGTGATTATGATCCCAGATACTTATAGTATTGTGATTCAAGGAAGGTTATAACAGGTATGACACCCTGGCTATAGTAGTACATTGGTAATAACAATAGCATCAAGCATATTCATGATATTGATAGACTGTGGTAACTATTTATTTTGCATCTTTAACCATAGGAACAAGGTCTACAGTTATATAACAAAATCTAACATAAACCAGGACTTGTATGCAGTGAGTTTCTTGTTAGTAGAGTGGTATTTACGCTGTGGGGCAGGGTTAAGAGGGATAGAGAGACAGACAGGTAAATGAAGAGAAATATAGTAGATGCAAGGTTGGAGGAAGGTTGGAGGATAAAGTAAGATCCCTTAAGCACTAGGAAACTGGAGTAGACAGAACAGGAAGAGTGAAGGGTGAAAATATTGGAGCAAAGTAGAGAAAATCTAGATATTATTCACTCACATGAAAAAATAAAGAAAATAAAATCAGAAGAGGCAGTTGAGGAAGGAGAGAGAAAAACAAAAAAAAGGAGAGATAAGAACAAAACAGAAGACAATGAAAGTAAAAATCTAAACAACAACAAAAAAGAACAGATAGAAGGAAAACAAAACAGGTAACCAAGTTAAAAAAAATATGCACATATATACACCCACACACATAGTGAAGTTCCTCTGATATCCATAGTCTTATGTTAGTGTCCAAGCCTGAGCCCAGATCTGTGCTGGGTAGTCCCACTGAGTTTGCAGTAGTTAGCGCTGGGTACTATGCTGATCTTGGCCTCCAGGTGTTGAGTTTGGTGCAGAGTTTCAGCCAGCAGCTCTCTGGGGGTCCCTTGGCAGCCCACCCATGTCTCCTTACCCTTTATGTCTCCGTAACTTTTTCTCAGTTGCGTGGGTATGGTTGGCACTTCTGGGACGTTGCACAGCCTCTTCTGTTCCATGCCACTGGCACTCCTCACTCCTCTCTCCTCTCAGCCAGCTGCTAGTAGCAGAGCAGTGCTGGTAACACAGTTTTCTTATAAGACTCCTTTATGCTTCCACACAACTTTTTCTCAGTTGTGTGGGTACAGGTGGCACTTCTGGGTGTTTGCACAGCCTCCTCTGTTCCACACTTCTGACACTCCTCACTCCTCTCTCCCAGCTGCTAGAAGCAGGGCTGGGCTTGTGCAGGGTGATGTAGTCACAGATATCAGGCAGAGGTGCTACAGGTTGTGGTGGCTGATATAGAGCCAGGCAGCTCCAAGGGGTGTGCAGTTGAGGAAAGCTTGCCTCTGGCAAATAGCAATTTTTTTCCCCCTTTTTTTTTTCCCAGCCAGCTATTGAAAGCAGGGCAGGGTGGGATGGCATTGTTCTCTTTCACCAATGCCCACTGATGCTGCAGATCATCACTTTGCCATCTCTAGGGGTTCCACTTAGTAGCTATGGCTTGGAAAAGAGAAAAACAAAACAAAAAGAAGAAGAAAAGAAAGAAATCCTGGCAGCTTCTTGGGGGGATGGAGCAGCTTCCTGGCCTTTTGTGTGCCAGCATGATTTGCCACCAGGCTGCAGCATCCTTTGATTGGGGTAAGGCAAAAAGAAAAAAAGAGAGAGAGAGAAAGCCGGGGGATCTTCTGTCTCCAATCTTTCCCGTGTGGCCTGGTAGTGCAGGTAGAGGTCCTGCCTGGCAGTGGTGCAAGCACAGGACTCTCTGGGCCAGCGGCGCAGGCACAGGTACAAGCCCCTCTGGGCCGGCGGCACGGGCACAGGCGCAGCACCCCCCCAGCCAGCGGCACAGGCGCAGGCCTCTCCGGGCCCATGGCGCAGGTGTGGGTGCAGCCCCCACCAGCAGTGTTGTGGGCTGCTTCACCATTCCATAGAGTCCTGTGTCTATATTTTACTTTATCTGTAGGTTTCTTATCTCACCTTGATTTTGGAATAAGGATATATGTCCCTTAGGGGACTTTGTGTTACCTGGATTTTAATCAGTTTTCACAGAGCAACTCCAATGTAGCTCCTCCTCTCTTCAGCCATGTTGGATTCCACCCCCCCCTTTTTTTGGAGATGGGGGTCTCACTATGTAGCCTAGGCTGGCCTCAAACATACAGCAACCCTCCTGCCTCAGCCTCCCAAGTGCTAGTATTACAGGCATGAGCCACCATGCTGAGCTACATATTATCTTTGACCTTTTTTTTTTTGCTGTCAGTGAATGATCATCCCCAACTACATGGAACGCTCAAGAAGGCAGGATTTGTGGCTTCTCCAGAGTTTCCTACAAATGCAACCTTTCAGTACTTAATCACACCCCCTCTACTCACAACTGAACTTAGGGCCTTGTGCATGCTAAGCAAGTATTCTACCACTGAGCTACATCCTCAGCCATCTTTATGTTGAGACAGGGTCTCACTAAATTACCTAGGCTGGTCTCAAAATCCTCCTGCTTCAGCCTCCTGAGTAGGAGGGATTTACATGCATCCACTATCACTCTCAACTATAACTGTTTATTACATAGAACAGACTTTTAAGTTTAGCTCTTACACAGTGGTCACGCTGCTGAGTGAGGGTAGTGAATATTTTACAAATACTAAAATAAGTTTGTAATAATCAACTTATATTTTTACACTAAATGTGGACTATAAGTTGAGTATTGAAATGGCTTCAGTTGACAAACAGGACAATAATCAAGCAGTGCACACATAGACTTAGAAGACAAGCAGCAGTTCTGTCGGCTTTCAAGGTAAATTTCATGCACTAGTTTATTAAAAGTATTTTTTTTTTCGTACTGGGGACTGAACCCAGGACCTTTCTGTTGAGTTTCATTCCAAGCCTTCCTACTTTTTTTTTAAATTTTGAAACAATATCTCACTAAGTCACTAAATGGCCTATGCTGGACTCCAATTTACTATCCTCCTGCGTCACCCTCCCAAAATGCTGGAGTTACAGGTGTGTGCCACCACTCCCAGTTTATTTTTAAAATTTTAAACTTTTTTTTGTTAACTAAGGACTCAAGGGGGCTCAGTGGTAGAGCACTTGACTAGTGTGTGCAAAGTGTTGGGTTTGATACCCAACACCACAAGAAAAAGGACTCAAGATTCCATTTTACCAACTATCACTTTACAATGCTTGAGATAAAAATCACGAAGAAGGAAAAGGCATTTCTGAATTTATTACTGTGCAACTGAATTACCTCATTACACCACAAAACAGTTACACTGGAGCAAACGTTATACAAGAATTTCTTTGTTAGCACTGGTAAGAAGCACAAGCAAGTGTTATAGGTCTAAAGTGGCATACATCTGGATGTTGGTTAACAAACTCTCCCAGTCCGCGGGCTGGAAACCTCACTTATTCTCTCTGACTCTTTCCTCTCTCTATCCCCCTCCTTCCCTCAACTATCACATTTATCTACTCTGCTTCATACAAGTTTCACACTTGCCTCTTCTCTTCACTTGTCACTCTGTCTTCAGTGCTGCTAGACCTTTGCAAGCCCAAAGACATCACGACCACTTCTCTCTCCAACCCAGGCCCACTCCATCCTGCTGCCAGCTCACTGCCAGCACAGCTAACAGAGGGCGGCTCGAAGCTGCTCAAATCCTTAATAACCTATGTCCCTCTGCAGCCAATTGTTTTTAAAAGGCCCAAATAAAAGAAGGAATGAACAGCCACCATACACTAACTTATAACAACATTTTCTACTTCTAGGAGTGACTTTTATATTCATAAACTAGCACTAAGCTAATTTTTTCATCTGTTGCATTTGCTGCAATTCTACTCTGCCCCAGTGCTATGCAGCATGGCACAGAATAAAGATGAATAAAGTATATTGCTTGTGCAACAAGTTTAAAGTTTAGCAAGGAATAATTACAACATGATAAATGTTATTATAAAAAATACAAAATGCTATTAGAGAAACCAAGACTAGAGTAACTAAAAAATTTATACATTGTATAGAACACAAAAATACAAACATTACTGAAAATAGGAAAACAGACCAGCATAATATAAATAACATAAATGGAAAACACCTTACCTTATGGGTTAAAGACTCGAGTCTGTTATAACATTCTGACATTTCATCAGCACATGACAAGTCAGGACTGACATTTTCTTTCTCTGATATACCATATTTCACCTAAAACAAAGCACAGAGATTTTATTTCTTTATAGTTCAGCTATAAAAATAATCTCCAGTTAATGAAGACTAAAATTTTGATTTCATCATTTCACAACTTTTCTCATTATATTCTTTTCTTATACTGAACCACAAAAAGTAAAAATCTCAAATGTACGTTTTAAGAACTAAAATCAAACTGGCTTGCAGCTTGATGAGCTTTACATTCAAATTCAAAACAAATAACCAAGTGAGTTTGAAATAACCTTAAATTAAGAGTACTAGGTAGGAAAAAAAGCTGTTTTTAAAAGGGAAAAAAAAAGTTGTTTTTAAATTTTCCATTTAAATAACTACAAAAGGTAGCAAGACCACTACTGTTTGCCGAGGTTTACTCTCCCTTCCTAAGGCATCCTACCTCCAGTGGACACAGAGAGAGCCACCCCTCCTGCCTCCCCACACAGCCCAGGGGCTTGGCTTGAATAGCTGGCGGGGGAGGGTGGTGGTGGGGCAGGCACGTGACCTATGTTAAGCCACCCACACCTCTGAGGGCCATGTGACCCCAATAGGACCAATGAAATGCCAGAGGACTTCTGGACTGCAGCAGACCCTTCTTCTGCGCCAGGAAAGGCACAGCACTGGCGCCACCATCTTCCACTGTGTGCGCTTCGATTCTGGGATGGAAGCCAAAAAACGGTGGAAGATAGCCATATAAGGTGGAACATTATTTGAGCTCCGCATCCAGCCACATCTGAGATCATGTTTACCCCCTGGATGTATCATTTGCTTGACAAATGAATTCCATTTTTGCTTAAGTCAGTTTGTATTATGTTTTCTGTCACTTGCTACCAAGGGAGTACTGACTGCATCCCTCATCGGATTTTCCATCTAAAAATGAAGAAATTCTCTGCCAGAAGATAACATCTATCTGCAACCTATAATTCCTATTTTAGAACAAGAATAGGGAAGGAGGAGCCTTCTAATGTTTTGAAGCAAAATGGATGCTTCAGATAAACTACCTTTCATGCTTGTAATCAATACAGTAAAATCTACTGAGTGCCTACTGTTAAAAAAAAAAAAAGAGTATTAGGTAGATATTCTGGGGCTGGGATATAGGTCAGTGGTAGGGTCCTTAACATACACAGGGTTCTGCATTTCCCCCGAGGCTGGATCCCCAGTACCAAAGAAAAAAAGAAAAGAAAAAGAAGAAGATATGTGTTCTGCATAACTGTTAATCATTAATATGGTACTTTCATAGCTCTGTGTAAAACAGTAGCAAAAACAAACTATTTCCATCACAGAACTAAAAGGTCTTACACAGATGCCTGTTTAGATACCTGGGATTTTCTCATTGTTCCTGAAGCAGCGTCATAGTTGAGCATGTCTGTGGGGTCAATCCAGTCATCATCATGAGCATAACCAGTTATCAGCAGCAGACATCCACAAAGAAGCAGAGAATACAGCATCCTGTATAAGGCTAAAAGATATTAACAGCTATAATGAAAGATAATAATTTTTGTAATAGACACTATTTCCTTCTGGTGTTAAGACAACCCTTCTTTTTTGTTTGTTTGTTTTTGTTTTTGTTTTTTGTTTTTTGTTTTTTGAGAGAAGGTCTCACTATGTATTCCAGGCTGTTTCTGAACTCAATATGTAGCCCAAGCAGGCCTCGATGTCACAGCAACCCTCCTGTCCCAGCCCTCATGGTGCTAAGATACTTTCTGCACAGTAACTAAGAAGGTACATGAAATAAAAATAAAATGGCATTCACGTATAAAATATGCATATATGTACAATATTCTTACTGAAATAAGAAAGCAGGTATTTTCCCTATGGTCCAGCAATTCCATTAATTGGTATACATTCAAAAGAAATGAAAATATATGTACACACAAAAACTTTATAGCCACATTTTTTTCAAAACAGTCGAAAAGTGAAAAAAAATTTCCATCAGTTAATGACTGGTAAAATAAAATGTGGTACAGCCATACAATATTATTTACATAAAAAAGAAAGTACTGATACCATGTTACAACATGAATAAATCTTTAAAGTGTTGTACTATGTAAGAGAAACCAGCCATAGAAGACTACATAGTATATGATTCCATTTATATGAAATGTCCAGAATAGGCAAATTTATAGCAACAGAAAGTAGGTTAAGGGGTGCTTAAGGCTGTGCATATGGGGATATATAAAGGGGTTGTAGCTAAAGGTAAAAGTTCTAAAATTGTGGCGATGGTTGGACACATCTGTGAATATAGTAAAAAACCACTGACCCAGGCATGGTAACACATGCCTGTAATTCCAGTACTCGGGAGGCTGAGACAGGAAGATAGCCACAAGTCTGAGGCCAGCCTGGACTACATAGTGAGTTCAAGGCCAACTTGAACTACAGTGAGACCCTGTCTCAAAATAAATAACCACTGAATTTTATACTTTAATAGGGTAAAGAACATTTACTCTAATATTATAGAATGATACTTTACCTGATTTTAAAATAAACATCAGCCAATTCAATGGGTGAATTGAATGGCTCAATAAATTCGCTAAAAAACAAAACACCACATATTTAACCCAAACTCCCTCCCCATTTTTTTAACAAATGGGAGAAAAGTATGAAATTAAGATTTAGATGAGGTGGGGTTGGGGATTTAGCTCAGTGATACAGCAATTGCCTAGCAAGTGCAAGGCCCTGAGTTCAATCCCCAGCACCCGAAAAAAAAAGAAAAAATTCAGATGAGGTGAATGAACCCCAAAACCATTCAAAGAAAATAACCTGCTTCACCTAAGCCTCAGTATAACATATTATCCAATATCATAGCCATTAGCCATGTGTGGCAATTGAATCTTTGAAACGTAGCTTGCAGAAATGAGGAACTGAATTTATTTCTTAAATTGCCACATAACATTGGACAGTGCAAATATAGAACATTTCTACCGGCACAAAAAGTTCTGTTGGGGCTGGAGATTTAGCTCAGTGGTTAGAGTGCTTGCCTAGCGAGCACAAGGCCCTGAGTTCAATCCCCAGCACCGAAAAAAAAAAAGTTCTGTTGGACAGCCTACCTCATATCTACTACAAATGAGGTGAGAGAGCCCGTAAACAGCTTAGAAACACAAAATTAACTCTAGTCAAAACTAAATACTCCTCTGTGCTCCCCGTGCTGCTTGTTTATTTATCTAGTGAAACACGTGGTGAAATGAGTCCTTCATTGGTCCATCTCTTCCATTAACACAGAGTTCTCAGCCATGGCTTTACACTGGAGTCACCTGAGATGCTTTGAAACCATCCAATGGTCTGGCCACTTCCCAGATGAATTAAATCAGAATCACTGAAGTTGGCACCAAGGCACTGAGATTTTTAAAGCTCCACAAGTGATTTCAATGCGCAGCCCAAGTTGAAAAACACAGTGCAGTACAATAATGTAAACTCCTCGATGGAAGAGTAACATCTTATCCAAATTTTAATTTCCCCTTCCACTCCTCTCTGTCTCTCCAACACTCAGCCTAGTGGTTGACAAATGAAAGACATTCAATAAATGTTCGGTAAGCAGCAGACTCATATGATCAAAGCCACAGCAAAGATTGAAAGGATTTTAGAGTTTTAAAGAACACAGAAATTTACCTGATTAGGAAAAACTGGGAAGAGTTCATGGAGGAATGGCATGGGAAATGGAATTTGAAGTACAGGTAACTATTTTTTTTAATTTTTATTTAGGATATGTTTGCAGTACATAATGACTACATTCATCGTGGGGAGTCGGTATATGTACATAACACAGCTTAATCATTAAACATGCATGATAGGGGAGGAATAAGCAGAAAAGCAAAGTTTATGCTTCAAAAATTGTGAATGTGAGAATGGATGTAGTGGGATATAGATGGAGAGCTAGACTGTGATACCACCAAAGTTCAAAGCTGATAACTAACTTCACCTGCTTAACAAGGGCTCTCAAAGTGATAGGAACTACTTTGTCAGATAAAGTATCTACTGCAACAAATGCTACACTCAGTAGTAAATACTGAAAACTTCTGAGATCAAAAATGAGACAAGGGACACACTGGAGGGCTTCTCGGATACCATCGATATTCTATTTCTTAACATGAACAGTAGTCACATGGGTGTTCACTTTTGAATAATCTGCCATCATGAATACTGACATTCTATAAGCTTTTCTGGATGTATATTTAACAAAGAAAAAATTTTTAACAGGCATAAGACTAAGATATCATTATGGACTGAATTATATCATCCTCAAAATTTGTATTCTGAATTGCTAATTTCTAGGACCTTGAATATTAAGGTATTTGGAGGTAAGGTTTTTAAAGAACTAAGTTAAAATGCTGTCAGTAGGGTAGACCCCAATCTAACAGGAAGGATGTCCTATAAGGAGGAAATGTGGACATAGACGGATCAGAAATAAGATGATATGAAGACAGAGGCCATATACAGACCAAAGACAGAGGCCTCAAAAAAAAAAACTAAGCCTCCTGACACTTTGATCTCTATCTTCTAGCCTCCAGAATTGCAAAAAATTAAAATTGTTGTTTAAACTACCCGATCTGCAGTACTTTATGGCAGCTCTAGAAAACTAATAAATATTTCTTAAACATAAGATTTAAAAAGTCAACAACCGGGGCTGGGGATTTAGCTCAGTGATTAGAGTGCTTGCCTTGCAAGCACAAGGGCCTGAGTTCGATCCCCGGCACCACAAAAAAAAATAAATAAATAAAAATAAAAAAATAAAAAAAAAAAAGTCAACAACCCATAGACTCCTAATGTGTTGAGGAAGTTTGACCAGAATGAATAAAAATATAAAAAGAAACAATAGGGGTTGCGGATTTAGCTCAAGTGGTAGAGTGCTTGCTTAGCAAGCGTAAGCCAAGTTCGATCCCCAGCACCAAAAAAAAAAAATAATAATAATTTGTGTGTTTAAAAATATAAAATAAAATGCTAAAAGCATTGTCAAACTCCTGGGATGTAGAAATACTGAGTAACTGAATACATTATTGGGGGGAAAAAAAGAAGCTAAGGGATAAAGTCTTGGAAGAACTCACACTTCCTCCAAAAAACGTTTGCATCTAAAACTGCTGGAGCGCTTATTAAAAAAATGGTTTCTGAGTCTGAGATTCTGCTTTTCTAACAAGCTCTGCTACACAACAGACCAAGTGTCCACAGATCAGGCTGAGCAGCAAAGTGTTAATCAAAACCATCCTATGTTGGTTTACTTTAATGGTGGCATCTACGTCACTCTCCCACTTGTCAGTGGTACTAGCCTCTTTCCCCCAGTTTCTACCACTCTTGCCATTTTTCTCAGCTGCCTCAGGCTTTGGTATTAATCATACCAAAATTAGGACATTCACAAAAATCATAGCTAATATTTTGTTGATACACTGATTCATTTATCCTCACAAAAACTCCTGAAAGTAGTACTATTCGTTTGATAAATGACGAAAAAAAGTAACTCGCCTAAGGCCACCGGGCTAGTAAAAGGTCAGGGAAAAGTGCTGCAGGGTTTATCCCAGAGGATGGTGTCTTAGGTGGAGGGGGTAACTTCTGGATCCACCTTTCCAAACAGTGGGAACACTGCAAAGTGAGTTGGAACAGGAGCCACTAGACTGAAAAGCTGTCAGCGTCCACGTGGGCTGCCAGCCTGAGCAGAAATCCGGCAAAAGTCTTTGATTTTAAAAAAGTACACGTGCAACGGGGAAGGCAGTAACTTTAATAATCAAATTCTGTGTTAATCTATCCCGGCCTCAAAGTCAAAGGGTTGCATGTAGTTCGTGCATATTTGTGTAGTTTCCTGGAACTGTGGCTCTCAAACTTAATGTGTATTTCTAACATGGCCCCAGATGACGACCTAGCGAGTCCGGGACCCACACTTTTCATAGTCACTGTACTACAGAAAACCTGAATTGGTTTCACCACCCATCATAGACACACAGGTTTAGGCCACGTCTTAACTTTTAAAATTCAAATTAAAATTGACGCTGTGAATCTAACCCAGCGGTTAGAGTGCTTGCCTTGCAAGCACAAGGTCCTCAATTCGATCCCCAGCACCAAAAAACAAAACAAATTAGATTTGGAGTTTTCAAATGTAAACAACAATTAAATCCGAGCTATTTTGCTGGTCGTATTTCTTCAAATTATGACTAAAATTTGCAGAGATAACCGACGCCAAGAAAATGCCACACCGGCTCGTCGCTGGGCTCCGGAGGGTCGGACGCTGAGAGGCGTTAAGTCAGTCACTCGAGGGCCCAGGGGCCCCAACCGGGAACGCCCAAGGCCTCCGCAGAGTCGCCGAAGCTATAGCCCTGCCCCCCGCACAAACACACTGGACCCCACGGACTCACATGCCAAGTATTCCCTGCCTCTCGGTGAACGCTGCTGCTAGATCGGCCGGAAATTACGTCATGCAGCCGCCGCACAGCTCTTCGAGGAGCGCGGCCCACCGGAGCCCGCTGATCGACTAGCTCGGCGCTGAATGTTCCCTCCCACGCGCGCCGCTGTGGGCGGGGCCCGACGGTCCCTTTGGTTTCAAACTAGCGTTTCGCTTTGTATTTACGGAGGAACTATCTCTGCAAATGAAGTCTTGCAAACAAATGCAATACATACACCGCATAGGAAGCGTATTTTGTAAGGTCGTTTTGTAAGTTCTAACTTGTGACATTTAAAATAACCGTAAATTATTTTGAGCACGAATTTTTAAATGAGGTAATAAAGGATGGTTCTTAATGGGGCAGGGCAAGTGGGAATTTGCATACTTTAGGCTCGGTAGTTAAAAATAGCCTTCTTTCTTTATTTTTTTCTGGTATTGGTGATTCAGCCTGGGGCCTTCGCACTGACCTACATACCCAGCGTGTTTGTGTTTCTGTTTTGAGACAAGGTCTTACTAAATCGCTAAATTGCCGTGGCTGGGCTCGAACTTGTGATCCTCCTGTTTCAGACTCCTAGAGTGGTAAGTTTACTGAGGTGTGCCACCATACCGGCCGAAATAGTTTTTGTTTTTATTTTAGTCATGAACTGCTGGACTTGCAATTTCAAGAAACTCTCCAAATTAGAGATGACAGGATTTTACAGAGGTGTCAGGTTCCTTTTTTAAAAACTTGTATAATATTCCATTGCATGTATAAACCACAGTTGTGTTAGGGTTCTTCAGAGAAACAACCAATCCGATGTATACACAGTCATACCTTGGTATTCAACTGCTTTGAAACTCGTTAAATTCGGTACTCAACGCATTTTGACCAAAAAACTTTTATCCTAGTGTTCGTTATTTCATACTCGGTGCAAAAGCTAGAACTTATCAGTATCCATTGCCTCAAGACTCACTTTTCTTTCCACCAAAACAACTTGGTGCCGGTCGTTTGGGGTACTCATCGTGCCCACTGGAACATTAACCACGAGTGCGGAGACACCCCTCTATAATGTGAGAGGATTTACTGAAGGCGGGAAGGCACTAGGTCCTGGTGCTGGTGCTCATTCAAAGGCTGAAGAATCTGGAATCTGATATCCACAGGGAATGGCAGCAGCAAAAACACACCCATTTAAGAAGAGTCAAGCTGTGGGAACTTCTTCCCCTTCACCCAGGCACCCCACCTATGGACAGTGCCACTGACATTCAGGGTGGGTCTTGCCCACTCAGTTTGCTGACACACATGCCAGTGTCTGTAGGGATCTCCCAATCCAGACAAGTTAATAACCAAGATTAACCATCACAGCAATTTATCTGTTCATCTGTTGAGGGATGCTTGGGTTACTTCTGCCTTTCAGCTCTTGTGAAATTATGCAGTTACAATGGATGTATGTATAAATATTTGTGCATGTCCTGCTTTCTGTTCTTTTGAGTGTATGCTCAGAAGTGAGGTTGCTGAGTCACGGTAATTCAATTTTTTTGAGAAACCACTTTATTGCTTTCCATGGAGGCTGCACAATTTCACATTCCAACACTGCACAAGGGTCCCAATTTCCCCATATCCTTTCACTTTTTGGTAGAAATGGTTTCGATTTGCATTTCTCTAATGACTAGTGATGTTGAGCCTTCTCTGTCTTTCTGTCTGTCTCTCTCAATAGGGTCTTACTATGTGCCTAGTCTGACTTCAAACTCCTGGACTGCCTTCCAAGTAGCTGAAATTCAAATACATGCCTTACACCCAGCCTAACAGTTGTTCATGTGCTTATTCCCGTTTGTGTATCTTCTTAGGAGAAATGTTTATTCAAGTCCTTTGCACATTTTAATTAGTTTTTTTAAATGTTGTTGCATTTTAGTAATTCTCTATCTATCCTGGATATTAATCCCCTATTGGGTAGAATCTGTAAATATTTCCTCCCAGAGTGCTTTTTCACTGTGTTGATTATGCCCTTTGCCTTATTACAATTTTTAAAAGATAGTTAAATGTTAAAAAAATAAAATTTGAGAAAAATAAAAACAAAGGGGAAAATTAAATCAGTATTTGAGTTCTACCTTCTACACTGCTTTCTACCCCAACCTCTTTCCTCACATCCCCAAGTGAGGACTCAGAAAGCAAATACTTCAGTCCTATCATTTTCTTTTTGTGTGTGAACCTTTGTTTTTGTACTTTTACTTCGTGTATGAACCTTAAAAAAATCCATTTACCCCCATGCTTCTGCAGTGCAGAGGCACAGAAAATGGATATATGGACACTTTTGTCTAATGCACTGCAATAAATGAAATCAATCTTATAATTGAGAGAATCCCCCCACCAGTGTGGGGAATTGAACTCTGGGCTACGAGCATGCAATGGTAAGCACTCCACTGTTAAGCTGTGCCCCAGCTGTTTTTTTGTTTGTTTGTTTTGTTTTGTTTTGTTTTGGTACTGGGGATTGAACTCCGGTCCTTAGTGCTGTAACCACTGTGCTAAATTCCCAGCCCTTTCCCATCTGTTTTTAATTGAGATAAATTCTCACTAAATTGCCCAGGGTAGACTTGAACTTGTGATTCTGCTTCAGCCACCTAAGCAGCTGAAGCAGATGACAGGAGTGTACCACCACATCCAATTTAGGAGAATTTTAAAAGTTTTCTCCTGATAGCAATGAAGGTAGAATACTAACTTTATGAATTTTTCTTTTTTTTTTGGTACTGCTGGCGATTAAACCCTGGATCTCTCATATGCCAGACAAGTTCACTAACACTGAGTCACACTCCTAGTCCTATGAACTTTTACCATTAAAGGTAGACTGCTCTAAATGAATCATCCTGAGTTACAGCCGCATAGGACAAATAAGTTCTGGTGTTCTATTATACAATAGGATGGCTATCAATAATGATAATGTACTATATATTTTAAAAAATATATGAGAAAGTATTTTGAATGTTTAACCAGTGACATTTGAGAAAATTACCCTAATCTGAACATTATATAATGTACACATGCATTGGAAAAAAAATCACATGGTACCCCACAAATATGTACAATTTTTTGTGAGAGGAAGGAAGGAAGATGGGGGGAGTTTGGAAAGGAAGGGAAAAAATTTTAAAAATTTTTAAAGAATGTAAAGGAAGGCAGGAAAGAAGGAAACTAATTGGCTTGAAACTTCCAGACAGCTGAACACACAGAGGTTCCTGGAGATGGTATGCCCAAAGAAGCTCCATGCCTCTTTGTATCCTGTGTAATATTCTTTATAATAAACCAGTAACCTTCCCCTTAGGAAAACTCCTCACAGGAACCATGAAAAATCCGCTGTAGAACATGCTGGGGGGAAATGCACCAATACAGAACAGGAGGTGGGCTGTCACGGTTGCCAAGGCGACCCACTCAGCTCTCCCTTCAAGAAAGCCTCCTGCAGGGCACAGCTGACAGCTGACAGCTTTGGGCTCTAATGTTCATGTTGGGCAATACTTGCCCCTGGGTTGCCCCAAGCAATGACTGAGTACATCAGGGTGGAAGAACTGGTCTATTCATGAACAAAAGAGGATTACATATCCACCGACAGATGGAACAGATAAAGAAAATCTGGTATATATACACAATGGAGTACTACTCAGCCATAAAGGATAAATTTGAGTCATTTGTAGGAAAATGGGTATACTTTGAGACCAGAACACTATATCAAATAAATTAGACACAGATTAAATACACAGTTTCTCTGAGAAAACCAAAGCATAAGTAATTTAAAGAGCAAAATTATAGGTAAGAAACAGGGAGGTAGAACTTTTGCAGATGGGAAGGGTCTCTAGGCATAGAGCATGAGGGGAGGAAAGGGAAGGGAAGGGAAAGTAAAAAGGAGTAAAATGAAGTAGTATATGTACCAACTACCCACAGTGAATGTACTCATTCTGTATTACAAACCTACTACTAAAAAGGAAGGTTCTGTTAACTGTCATCTGCTTAGGGACTTCCTGTGGGCGGGTACAAATATAAATGTAAACAAACCCTGCGTGTCCTCAAAGCCAACTGATACAGGACTCACCTACTTTGTGTCTCAAATATCATTCTATATACAATGGTGAGAAAGCTCTGGATTTCTTGAATGTTTCTGATTTTCCAAAAGAAGAAAAAATCATTTTCACTTGGTCTGGAAAGTCATTTGATGTTCAGGAACACCTCAAGTTTGATTTTGGGGGAAAAAGCAGTATCTTACTTTTGTCAAAAATAAAATGAGATCAATATAAAAAAAGAAATTGCCCTTTCTCCCAGTTTTAAACTTAATTCAAGTTATCTGCTATAATATGTAAAATGTGCGAAACTAAGCATGAGAGTAAACTGTCCTACTTTTAGCAGAATTCCCTTCTGCTTGCCTGAGAGATTAAAAAAAAACAAAACAAAAATGTGGACAAGTTGGACTGTAATCCCAACACTCTGGGAGGAAGATCACAAGTTTGAGTCCAGCCTGGGCAAGGTAGCAAGACCTTGCCCCCAAATTTTAGAAAGGACAAGTAGCTCAGTTCACTCTCCACTAACACACACACACTGTGTGGACACCTGGAATACTGAAAAGCTAACTAGATTTTCTATGTTGATACATCAACACAATGGGAATCTGAGTTAGATTTTACAAACTTTGCAACTTGTTTGTATCATTATTTATTTTTTGGTGCAGAGGATCAAATCCAGCGTCCTGTGTGTGCTTGGCAAGAACTCCATACCACTGAACTACATCCCCAGGCTACAGTGTGATTTTTAAGTAATAAAAGCCTGGCAGACGCTTGGAGTGGAGCTCACAGGTAGAATGCTTGCCTAGCACATGCAAGGCCATCAATTACATCCCTAGTCACAGAGAAAGAGAGACACAGAGAGAGAGAGAGATGGGGAGAACAAGAGAGAGAACGAAGTCATTCAGTAGACAAGAATTAAATACAAAATTAGCCAAAGAACTTTAGGAAGAAACATAAGAAACTGATTTTACTCATCCACTGGATCCACTTCCTCCAAGTAAATTGGAAAAATCACATTCTAAATCGAAAACCACAGACTCTGAGGAACAGTCTCAGGTGTCAAGAGGTCTTTATTGAAATAAAAGCACAGTTACATTTCTAAAACCCTTTCCACTTGTGTACAAGATTAAAAATGCTTGCTACATACAGTACACAGACAGTTCAAAAATTAGAAAACAACTGCAGTTGAAATAAATAAAATAGCCTATTTAATAATTTAAAGTAAAATTACTGTACAATATGAAAATAAAGATACATAAATGTTAGGCTCTATAATGCCGTAGAAATAAAATCATTCTGCATTACACAAAACAGTGCAAGAAAAAAATTTAAATAAGCTTTTGGAGTGCAAAGTTTCAATTTTCAATTTTCAATTATCATGCAGACATAGCATTCAAGCCATGCTATGGTCTATGGCAAAGTCTTTAATCTTAAGAGGAATATTGTACCAGTAAACTGACTGTATCATCAAATATTGCATCACATAACTGCTGCTGCTCTGCTTCTACAGTACCATTTAGAAGGGAGGTATCTTGTTGCATTCAAAAATTTTTGAAGTTAACAAGTTTCTGAAGCAAATACATTTAACTTTCAGCCTGAAACAAAATTATGTGACAAAATATAACCATACTCCTGGGTTTAAGGAAAAAGAAAGGGTCTGTACCATGTAATGAACTAAGAAGCAGTTTTCCATTCACCTTTTAACTCCATAATGATCCTTAAGTGAAAACAAGCATGTAAATTTTAAGAAACATACCAAATCCTGACCTCTATAAGGTAAGTGATACAACTGGGGATTGTGAGAAAAGCAAAGTAATTTCTGAACACTTATGTTTAATCTGGAAAGAACTTGGTTGTATTATATGTAATAAGAGACAAAGTATAATTCCATTTCAATGTGTATATAAAACTGTTATTTAGGCAGAGACCAAGGAGTGCATTTAATACTAAAACCGTAAACACATTGTCCACCTTGACTTGGCGTGCACACCAACAACATACGAGCTCTTCTGCAGACTTTGGCAAGAAGACTACACACAGCAGGTCACAGCAGCACAAGCTCACATGGAAGACTGAAAGCACTGCAGAATAACACCACCCAACACCTCCTATCAACGGCGTACATGATAATAACGGGCCTCCTCCTGCTATACCACCTGTCAGACAGTCTATACTCTTCAGATTTGTAGTAGACAATTCAGTAGTCTTAAGTTTCTGTGCTTCCACTGCAGAGACTGAACAGGATGTACTCTAGCCATTGTAAGTCCAGAGGGTTACAGTTCTGTCTGCGGAAGACGACAGGAAGGAAAGATCCTGGGTGTGCCATCTGCACTGAATCACCTTGTCCTTGTGCTCCCCCACCACCATGATAGGAAGCTGCTTAGTGAGGTCCCCTAAATTAAAAAAGAAAAGAAATGTTCATTTACAAGACAAAGTAAGTATATACATAGATTTTATAGACTTCCTGTTTAGGATACTGTGTGAAAGGCTGACACAGTGATAGGTCATGCTCATAGAATGTGGTAACATGCACGGCAGTCACTTGGTAACATCCGACACAGACGCCACTCTCTCGGGGAAACTCTGTCCACCCGATTTCTTCCGGAGTCCAGTGCCGCCCCATCTTGGGTCTCCTCTGTTGCTTTCCCTGTTCTTCCTGCTTAAAGTTTACTGAATTCCAGTGAGTCAGCCACAGATTGCTCCTGTTCCCTATGTACCACATTTTGTCTGAAATTTCAGTGTGTACTTTGGACACTAACAGACTTACAATTCACAGCTGTTTTTCCTCCAACCTTGACTTCTCTACTGAGCTCCAAGCTAGTATCCATATAGTCATTTGATACCTCATTTGATTGTCTGATAGTTATCTTAAGTTTAACGTGTCTAATACAAAACTCGTGTTTTTCTTGCCAAACTCCATTCTTCTCCCACCCATTTTCCTCATTTCAATCAATGGTGCCATATTGTTGCTCATGCCAGGAACCTCGGAATCATCACTGATTCCTGTTCCCTTACTCCCTAAATTAGTCTCCTGTCTGTCTTTCTTCCTTGGTTCAACAAGTTCCAAGCACATTGGCTTCTTGCACTGTCATGACTACACAAGTTTGTTCCCACCTCAGCATCTTTATACTTGTTATGCTCTTTAGGTCCTGGCATGGCTTGTTCCTTATCATTTAGGGATCTGCAAATGGCTTTCCCTGGAGAGACCTAGTCTAACTATCCAATCTAAAATGGCCTTCAGCTACCCAGTCACTGTCTCCTACCACACTAAGTTTTTAATTAGCACAGGCTAATATCTAAAATTACATAGTTTATTGGTTTACTCTAAAATATAAGCTCCATCAAGGAATGAGTGAATGGTTTTGTTCATCTTTCTATCTGTAGTATCTAGTTAGTGTAAATAAATATTTGCTTAAGGAATACTTAAAAATAAAACTAAATACTGAAAATGTAATTATCCAGCTTATACTATTTTCTTTTTCAAGAAGCTAATAAGAGTATATACATAAATCCATCATTTATCTGACAATGATTCACAGTAATAAATTAACAATAAAAATAAGATTTACTGTTTACTTAATAATTTGCTATGATATCTCTTAATGCATTCTCAGTAATATGCCTAGTAAACACTATAAAATTAATATTTTAAAATGTGGGACAGCCAACCACAACAGACTAACAAAAAAGGAAGACCCCAAGTAGAACATGAAAGAGTAAAAACAAAGAGGGAAGTCAATCTCAATCACCTTGTAGGTCTGTCACCTTTATTTTCATATCGTAAGAGCCTGTCAGCAAGTAGTGAGCTCCAGGGGAGAATCGAACAGAGCGAACATCACTGGAATGAGGGTGATAACTTTGTACCATTCTTCCTCCTCTTATGTCATACAACATGCAGCTAGAATCTTCTTGACCTGTAGCTAAGAGACGGCCACTGGGATCTACAGCTACAGATGCCACTGCACTACCTGTAGTGGGGGAGTGAAAGTTTCAATATACAGAATCAGTATACCTCAACTGCAACACAGCCAAGTATGAGAATCGCACACTCATGATATTATGTAGTTTATTAACACTGTTCAGTTGTGAAAAACTCCAAGGTAACAATCAATCAATAAACACTATTCTTTCTTGGGGCAAGGGATACAGCAAGATTCTGTAAGGAATAAGAAGTTCATATTTTGTCATTTAAAAAAAAACCCAGAATAGCATTATCAATAGTGCAATAGATGAGCAATCCCAAGCCAGTGTTTTCACTCCTGGTTAAGTGTCCAGAAATACTCTTCTACTCAGCTTAGAGTCTAGTTGAGGGAAAAGAAAATTCAGTAACAAATTATAGGATAGGAAATGCTGCCAAGCAATCCATGATTTACTACAGAGACTGAACAGAAAACAAGGTGTGAGTCCAAAGGCTAGAGCTCTAGCCCTAACGTGTGTTCTCAATGGGGGTGTTGATTACCCTAAAGGGACACAAAATTTTTCTTGGGAAGCAGAGTGTGAAAAATTCCTAAACTTAACAATGGTTTGTGGGCCCTCCAAAGTTCAACTCTAACAAAATCTTACTTCTCAGCATTTAATTTTTCTTACTAGAAAAGAATTCAATTTTTCTCCTTAAGAGAGGTCAATTATAAGAATATGGCTGAAGAAGACTGCTCTATGCCAAAGTAGTCTGGAGCCAGCAGTGGTGGCACATGCATGTAATCCCAATACTGGAGAGGCTGAGGCAGGAGGACTGCCACAAATCTGAGGTCAGCCTGGCTACATGGTGAAACCCTGTCTCAAAAAACAAAAACAAACAAACAAAGACAAAGTAATCTGGAAAGAGTTCACAAAAGAAAGGGACATAAGTTATATCTTGTAAAGCAGTAAACAGCATAGTAGTATATGCACATATACACACAAACATACCTAATTTAAAATAGTGTTTTTTCAAAATTTTGACAGAGGAAAAAGGAGGGCTATTATGGTCAGGAAGAATTACATGAGAAGATGTTTAGAGTAAAAGTATAAAAAACTCAAAGGCAAGCAGCTCAGGTAGTCTGGCCAGAGCATTTTGGTTTGACGAAAGTTAACATAAGGGGTTTGGGATTTAGCTCAGTGGTAGAGCACTTGCCTAGAAATGTAAGGCTGTAAGTTTGATCCCCGGTACCTTCCGAAGAAAGAAAAATAAGTTAACATAAAAGGCAGCTTGAAGCTGAGATAGAAAAGACAGGTTAGGGTCAGACCATCAACATCTTGAATTCCAAACTAGAGGGCTTAGACTTATTCTGTAGACAGTGAAGCATCACTGCATGTTTCTAACAAACAGAATGGCATGATCCAAGCTGAATTTTGGGCAGGTTAATCTAAGTAAAAATGTATACCAAATTAAATGGAAAGGTTATACAATAAGGGAAACCACTGCAAGACAAGATAGCATAATGAGAGAACCAGGCAGACAGAGTCTAGGAGGAAAAAAATAAAGGATTAAAAACCTTGGGAATTATCTGTCTAGGTAGAGGCAAAAAAAGCCAGTCAAAAGAGCCTTCTACAGACATGCTTCCAATAGTCATTTAAGATGTCTTTTGTCTGCCAGATAGTTACATGAGGACATGAGAGAACCATTATCAAAATTAGGGAAGATCAGGAGTTGATTCACAAAAGAAATATACTGTGTTTAGTTTTTTTGTTTGTTTTGGGGGGTACTGGGGATTGAATTTTGGACCTTGCACTTGCTAGGCAAGTGCTCTACCACTGAACTAAATCCCCAGCCCCTACATTTAGTTTTATACATGCAAGTTTATGGCACCGACAGAAACCCAGAGTCATTTTATTCAACAAGATGACTGGATCGGGGCTGGGGATTTAGCTCAGTGATTAGAGTGCTTGCCTTGCAAGCACAAGGGCCTGAGTTCGATCTCCAGCACCACCAAAAAAAAAAAAAAAAAAGATGACTGGATCACTATTCTCTTGGTATTCCACCTACTCTGGAAAATAAAATGCAGCACTGCTGCTTTGGTACTGAAGGAGATAAGTTATAAGAAAACATAGTAATTTTAAATAGTGATGAGTTTAGTGACAGAAAATAATGGTGAGGTCCCAATTAGGGCACTCAAAGGCAGCTTTTATGTTGGCAAGGTGAAACTGAAGCTGAGACCTAAAGATAAGAAGGACTTAACCCAGAAAAGACAAGTGGAAGAATAGTTTAGGTTGCAGAAACGACATGTGAATTCATGGGAACAGCTCAGCATGTTCCAAGAACTTCAAGGTAAAAAGCAAGTGATCTGAGATGAGACCAGAAGGGTGCAAAAGGCCAGATCAAGCAGGGTGTCTTACACCATGATCAAGACTCTGCACTTGAACCGAAGAGACATGAAAAGTCATTGATGTCGTCTAAGCAAGGTGTGATGTAATCACATTTGTCTTTTTAAAAAATGCACCTCACAGCCAGGTATGATGCTACACAACTGCAATCCCAACATTCTGGGAGGCTGAGGCAGAAGGATTACAAAATCAAGTCCAGCCTGGGCAATTTAGCAATGCCCTGTGTCAAAAAAATCAAAAAACGGGCTATGATGTTGCTTATGATGTAGTGTGAAGGCCCTGAGTTCAATTCCCAATACCAAAACAAACAAACGAACAAGTATTCTAGGGCTGGGGATGTAGCTCAATGATAGAGCACTTGCCAAGCATTGTACAAGACCCTTGAAGGGAACAGTGAAACCCAGGTCCTTCCCTCTCTCTCTTTTTTGCTCCCTGGCCATGGAGTGGGGATTTTGCTTCACCATATGCTTCCAACTTGATGTAATGCCTATCCACAGGCCTGAAACAAGACTAAATGTTCAAGGACTTCTAAAACTGTAAGCCAAAATAAACACTTCCTCCCCTGCCCCCTGTGCTACTGGAGTTTGAACCTAAGGCCTTTGCATTGAGCTACATCTCCAGCCCTATTTTAAAATTTTGAGACAGGGTCTTGCTAAATTGCTAAATTGCCCAAACTGGACTTGATCTTGTAATCCTCCTGCCTCAGCCTCCCAGAGTGGTAGGCTTGCAGGCATGTGCCACCACACCTGGCTAACCTTTTCTAAGTTGCTTTATCTCAGTTATCTGTTATAGTGATGGAAAGCTCACTAACACAATTTTAGATAGATTTTTGAGGATGAAACAACAGGATTTGCTTATGGATTAGATATTGGAGGGACAGAGAGAAAGAAGGAAAAGGGAAGACTCCAGAATTTCTGGCATGTACGATGGGTGGGCGGTACCACTCGGGAGCAGTTTTGTTTGGGGGAGAAGTTAAAAATTAACACTTTTGTTTAAGTATGGATACCTCATTAAATATCCAAAAGGAAAGGTCAAGTAGAGTTAGAATTAAAAGTCTGGCATGCAAAATAGGTTCAGACTAGACATAAAAATTTAAGGTCTTTCCGCATGAGTTACACTTAAAACCAGGCCATGGATCCAATCATCTAGTGAAAGAATGAAGACTAAAATCTGGAACCACTGGGAATGTCAAGTGTCAGAGGTTCAGCAGAGGAAGAAGTGCCAATAAAGTAGTTATCGAAAAAAGTAGGAGAAGAGTAGAAAGCCCAAAAGAAAAGTGGAAAGGTCAACTGTATTCTATGACACCGAGACTAGAAATAAAATGAGGATATAATGATTTGACAAAATGAAGTTTGCTGGTGATCTTGAAAAAGGCAGCATTTGTCACAAGGGATGTAGCAAGAACCAACTTGGAGCAAGGTTAAAGAATGAGGGTAAGAGCTAGACATGGTGTCCTATACCTATAATCCCAGCATTCTAGGAGAGTAGAAGATTGCAAATTTGAGCCCAACCTGGGCAGCTAAGTGACTTAGCCAGATGTTGTCTCAAAATAAAAAATAGGGCTAGGGATTTAGCTCAGCGATTAGAATGCTTGCCTGGTAAATGCAAGGCCCTGAGTTCGATTCCTGGCACCTAAAATATATAAATAAAAAAGAAATAAAAGAATCCGGGAATGTAGTTCATTGCAAAGGCTCTGGGTTCATTCCTCAGTTCTGCACAAATTAACTAATTAATTATTAAAAGAATGAATAAGAAAATGGGTAACAGTAGATATAGCCAAAATTTCTGAGACAGCCATCTAAGAAAAGCAGCAAAAATTAATGTGAGAGCTGGGAGAGGTATGAGAACCTTATGAGAGAAACCTGGCATTGCTAATTTTATACACTTTTTAAATGTATGTGGTACAGAAGTAAAGAAGAGAGATCCAGTAAAAAAGAAGACATTAATGTTGAAAGAGAAGGGAAAGAAAAAAGCCTGAAATGAAGAAAAAAGGGTATGAAAATAATGAGGACAATGAATAATTTGGAGATAAAGTAGTAGTAAGTTTATGGAAACTAAGCAAATGAAGGAAAAATATAATTATAACACCAAGAAAAAATACATGCAAAAAAATAAATATATTGCATTTACCTAGTTAAAATTATAAACAATAAATGATTTAACCAAAATCAATACAACTATAATGAAAAGACGTAAAGGGAAAGAATGTATGCAAGAAAGAGATGATGAGTGTTGGAAAGGGATATGACATCTTCATCTTTTATGGTGAGAAGTCAATAAATAATCCTAAAAGTTTATGATTATAATTCTACTATTTAGAAATATGGAAATAAATACCAAAATGAAAAGTGCTGTAAAAGTTAAAAATGATTGCCTCTGAGATATAGGAAATGAAAAAAGCTGAAGGGTAAGAGTCAATTCCAAGTGTATTGCTGTTTTTCTTTTTGTTTCTCTCCTTCCTTCCTTCCTTCCTTCTTTCTTTTTTTCTCTCTTTCTCTCTTACAGTGCTGAGAATTGAACCCAGGGTCTTGCACATGCTATGGAAGTACTTTATTACTAGGCTACATCCCCAGCCCAATGCAGTTTTTCTTAACAAGCCCTATTGAGCTGTTTGGTTCTTTAAACTATGTTATATATTTATTTTGCTAATAATACAAACGACACTAACAAATCAGTGATCACATATTCATATATACAGATAACAATCATACATCTATGTTTTTATTCCAGACTCAAATTTACTATAGCAAATCATATCTCATTTGAATGAAAGTATAGAAAAAAGTTCATGAAAGTAAAAAAAATAGGCAAGGTATCTAAAAACACCCATCAAAAATACAAAGCAGGCTATTAGAAACTATAAAGGCGAAAAGGCACTCTAAAGTACAATAAAGACAATGGTAGAATACCACGTCACACTTAGATATCAGTTTTTGTTTTTGGTGGAGGGTTGCTAGAATCAATCTAAGACAAATGTTAGGTTCAAAAAGCACAATTCATATTATATGCTACCATCTGTATTTACATGCATATGCCTGTGCATTTACAGAGGAAGGGAGATGATAATATATACAAACTTTCTGGTTCTATATCTATAGACTATTTCTAGAAGAATAAAAAACTGGTCCTTTAGGGAAAGAGATCAAGGAAGAGAACCAAAAAGAAAACATTATACCACTTTGTTCTTTTTCAATTTTTGCCATGTGCATCATTTTAAAAAATATTATTAAAGTTTTGAGTTTTAAAGTTGTCCTGGTAACAGGTTTTAGGACATAATATTTAATCTTCTTGGGCCTTGGTTTGCTAAACTAAATTTCTACAAATGAGGTAACAGATACAAGTGTTTGGAAAGAACTGAAAGCAATCAACAAAACGTCAAGTATTTATTTCACTATCTGTATTTTCTTTACATTCCAAGAGAGTGCTTGTTTTGGCAGCACATATACTACATTACAGGAGGAAGAAGTAGGATAGTGTAATTTATAGTTTCTTTTTCAGATAAGCCCACTTAAAATAATGGAAAACCTACCAGTTCCATGGAATGTTGTACCAACAACACGAACACAGCTTGGTACCCGAAGATCCCAGAATCTAACAGTCTTGTCTTGGGAACCAGATGCAATCATCCAGCCACTCCAGGTGTAAAGTGCTAAAATATGCCCTACAAATGATCACATACTCAATTACTGCTGTGGAAAAAGTACCTTTCCACAACATGTCCAAAGCTAAGTACTCTTTACGATTATCTGATATCTTTATGATTATCATATGATTGTCTGATAGATCAAATATACTATCTGTTAGAGATTTTCTACAGCTACTAAATAGACCAACAATTAAAATTCAGCAAAATGTACAACATCAAAACTATACTCAAATACAAATTTAAAAAACAAAGAAAAACAAAAGCTATACTTGAACAAAAAATCTTTTTTTGGTGACTCTATTATTAGTACAATAGGCTCTTTCTGTTACATCAGGACACTAAAATTAGTACTGAAAAAAAATTACCATTTGAAATTGTGGCAATTTTCCCATGGTGAAAATACAGGAAAAATAATTTTGTGGAGTTAGATTACCAGTTTTGGAAGAGACAGACCTAGAAGCATGTCTTAGGGCTGCTATTTACTAGCCTTACAACACTGAGTAAGTCAAGTTACCCGTTCAGCCATACTTTCTTCATGTATTTAAATAGGGATAAAACTTTCTACATCACGTGGCTATGAGGATTAAAGAGTTATATGTATACATAAAGGACTTGAACACAAAGAGAAGTATCATTGTTAGTTATCATTACTGTGTTGTTATCCAAAGTTCACAATTTAAATTTTTGAAATAAAAATTTCTTTTCTTGAAATGATCCATTTTGATTAAATAAATTCATTTATCAAAATAAACAGAGGTGGTAAAGCACAAATTAAACAATAAGAAAAATACCACCTGAGACTGACTTACATACCAGTATGTCCACTCAAAGCATGGAGGCCTTGTCCTCTTTGACAATCCGTTGTATAAATGTTACAATCCCCTGCTCCAGCACTAATTAAAATAGCTCCACCACTTTCTGGACCTTCCATAAATGCCAAGTCTCTAATTGTCCCATCATGCATACTAAACTCCAGGTCTGGTCCTGAAACAGCAGCAAGAATTAAAAAAAAAAAAAAAAAAAAAAAAAAAAAAAAAAAAAAAAAAAAAAAAAAAAAAAAAAAAAAAGGCTGCTCAACTTACTGTGGTAACCTGAGATTGCTTAACTGCTTCAAAACTGGCCAATAATAAAAGTATAGTAGTATGGTTTATATTTTCACTTAGAGACTGATACTGTAATCACCTTCACTTTACTTAGGATACAGAATGTAAGGAAATCAAAATACAAATTCAATTATTACAATCTTTAAAGGAGAGCTATATGTTTTTGTCTTTTATTTCAAAGAAAAAGAAATAGAAGACGGATAGTCTCTAGAAAATATCCCATTAATACAAAATACCTGATAGCTATTATAAGGGATTTTTTGTTGTTTTGTTTTTATTTTTTGTGATGCTGGGGATTGAACCCAGGGCATTAAGAATATTAAGCAAATATTCTATACTCTATCATTAAGCTACATTTCTCAGTCACTAAAGATTATTTTTCTGATAATAATTTTCTAAAGTTCAGACGCCCAACCATCTGGCTACCTGTAGGGATTTACTAAAAAAGAATAACACCTCATTGTAACTAACCTATCAAAATGTAAAAAAAACAAAGAAACCTTTAAGATTGTATTTTTAGATTTCAATAAAGACAACAGAGAAATACAGTATGGGGAAAGTATAATACACACTGCCAGGCCAGATACTGCTTATATACAGTACTTGGATCCTACCTGTTGCATTACAAGTCTCTGCATTGAAGGGCAGCACTTTGACGTATTTGTCATTTGATCCTGTTGCTAGTAACTGTCCACAAGGACTCCAGGCCACACAGTAAATGGATCCTTTATGATGTTTATTCCTTTTAAAACGTACCACTGGCTGCTTGGGAGCATCATGTGCACTGAAAAGAAAAATTACACAAAGATATTTCAATTTCTTGTTTGCTAAAATTTGTTAATATAACATTCTATATTATGGTTGTTCTTAAAGGAGGGAGCAAAAAGAGTATCAGATAACAGGTTCTTAACAGCTTTTTAAATTATAAAAGAAAATAAGCATAAAGCATATTTAAAATTCAAACAGTAAAATTATAAGCCAATATCACACTAACCTCTCATTTCAGATCACATGGGGAATAGTATGTAACTTTAAGAATCTCCAGTTCTCATATTTTTCATAGATTTTTAATTCAAACAAAAAGGGAAAGAAAGATGATAAAACTTCCAAATTAGAAAAATTCAATAAATATTTACTAAACAATTAGTATCCACAGCTGGGCATGGTGGTGTATGCCTGTAATCCCAGCATGCTGGGAGGCTAAAGCAGAAGTGCAAATTTAAACTCATCCTGGACAATTTGCAAGACCTTATCTCAAAATGAAAAGGGGTGGATATAGCTCAGTGTAAATGCCCCGGATTCAAACTCCAGTATCACCAAAAAGGCATACATGAATGAATGCAAAATCTCTAGAATTTAAAGTCTAGTAGAGATAGATGTTGTTATGATCATCCATATACTGTAAGACTGTTATAGTGCAGTATAGTTCTGGACCTTAAAGGATAAGGAAGATTTTTGCCAAAAATGATGAAAGAAGGTGAGCCACTTCAGTGAAAACAAGACCCAGTAGGTAAAGTGCTGCTTAAGCATGTAACATGGCAAAGAGTGGGGCTAGAGGTGACAGGCACGAGGTGCTTGGGAGATGGACAAGGACAGATGTGATGGGTGTGGTGTCAGTGGCTCTGCTGCACTTGTGCTGCCAAAGCGAGCATGAGTGGTTCTGCTGTAGAGGGACCCAAACACCATGTTCCTCAAGAGTCTGGCCTGTAACCTCAGTGGAACACTGGTTTAGTGGAGGAATAGCATCTTATCTGTAATTCAAAACACTATTATTATATTCTGAAGATTTTAAAATTATGTATAACGATAAAGTAATCATTTCTATGTTAGAAAATGTACATGTTTCTAGAGACTCATTCTGAAGGGTAAAAGGGTAGACAGACGTGGTACCTAGGATTTACTTTAAAATACTTAAAAAAGATGAAGGAAGCAACTGTGACAATCTTGACAACTATTGCTTTCTGGCATACTTGTCTCCACTTCTAGGTATTAGAGAATTTTCATAATTAAGAAAGTTTTCCAAAATTACAACAAAAAATATTGATAAATCTTCAGTATCTATAAAGTGTTTGATATTGTTCTAGAGAACAGATCAAAAGATTTTTTCATCTGTACAGCCAATTCATCACCAAGTCCTACTTATCCTTTATTTTACAAGCCATTTTGTTCTATTTCTAATACCATCACGCTAGCCATCAACTGAAACACCCTCCTACCTTTCTCCTAGCATCTCCTTTTATTGCCATCCACTCCACAGCCAGAATGATCGACTCAAAATATACTTCAGTCACAACACTTGCCCTCCTCACTTTCAGCAGCTTCCCACTGACATCAGCATAAAATCCAAGATTGCTAGAAAGCTCTGCAAGTTCATGTGGATCTCTATGGCCTTATCACACTCCAGTTCACCATACTCCAACCAATATGAATGTTTCAGTTTCTCAAAAAGCCAAGCTTTTAGCTGGGTATAGTGGCACATGCCTGCAATCCCAACACCCTGGGTGGCTGAGACATGAGGGTCACAAGTTCAAACTCATCCTGGGCAATTTAGCAAAATAAAAATTTAAAATATCTCAAAAATTAAAAAAAAAAGGCCAGGATGTAGCTCAAATAAATGGGGAAGAGAGGGATCAGAGATGTAGCTCAGAGCAAACACCCTAGATTCAAACTCCAGGAACACGCAGGCCTGCAAGCACACATGCACGCAGTCACACACACAGTTACACACAGTCACACACACACACACACACACACACACACACACACACACACACACACAGAGCCCAGTTTTTTCTCACTTCGTGCTCATGTTCTCTTTTCCCTTCTCTCCACATGGTTAGGTTCTACTCATCCTCATCTCTCAGCTTTACTGATGCCTTTTCCTCAAAGAGCCCTTTCTCTGATTTGCCAGTTTGCACCCCACCCCACCCCTAATACACTCTTACAGAACACTGTAATTTTTCTTCACAGCACCTACAATCACATATATTTAGTTTTGTGTTTACTGGCATAACCTCCATTTTGTCCACTAAATCAGAAATTCTATAAAGTGAATAAACAAGTTTGTTTTGTATACATCTAGCCCTAAAACCTAGCACACTGGAGTTCAGCACATATTTGCTAAATAAATGCATCTTCATAAAAGCCAGTTCTTCCACAGTCTATGAAACATCTGTACCACCATAAGAGAAAAAAAGTTGAGAAATGGCTAATTTAAAATCAGGTTAACTCTACACATATAAGTCTTTGGCTCTCTGCCTTTATAATTATTGCTATTTTCCACTCTCTGATCTAGAATTCTGTCTCTTGTATTTCTACTTAATACACAATGAACACTAATAATTATAACACTATGACCTAACATAGGTCCTACGATTCCTTTTCTAATCTTTAAATACTACCTTAGTCGGGCTGGGGATTTAGCTCAGTGGTTAGAGTGCTTGCCTCACAAGCACAAGGCCCTGAGTTCGATCTCCAGCACCAAAAAATACATACATACATACACACATACATAGATACATACTACCTTAGTCTAAAGGTCAAAATTACTGGTTTTAGACATACAGTCAGCTAGAAAAAGGCACGAAAAATCTCATTCTTCTGTTCCCTAAACTAGATAATGTCTTAAGAGTAGTTTTTTTTTAAAAAGTCTAAAATGTACTGTGACATGTAGCACTTTTTATAACTAAAGCTTTTAAAGTTTATAGCTTTTTTGTTTGTATGTTTTTGTCTTACTCATTTGAAAACTTATTCCTTTTGTGGCATTCATTTCACTCATCACAAAATCTACCAAACAACTCAAGGATCTTTTTTTCTTTTTTCCCAGTACTGGGAACTGAACCCAGGACCTCATGCACACTAGGCAACTGCTCTACCACTAAGCTAGTCCCTAGCTCTTTATTTTAAAAATACATATATATATTTTGCAGTGTATGCTAGGCAAGCAATCTACTACTAAGCTATAAATAATACTAAACAAAAGACCTTGTCTTTTTTGTTTGTTTAAGACAAGGTCTCACTATGTAGTCCAGGCTGGCCTGGAACTTGTACTACCCCTGCCTCAACCTCCCAAGCGCTAGGATTACAGGTATGTGCCACCATGTCCATCTTATTTTTAATATGTCTTTAAAAACATATACCTTATTTTCTTTTTTTTCATATACCTTATTTTCAAATCCCACAATCCGTTAAAACAAGAGAGCTCAATCATTGTTACATTAATCAAAGGAAATTTTAATTTCTGTAAGCTTGAAAGGGTCAAATATCAGCAATTTCAAATAGTCCTCTGAAAGTAATATAAGAAATACGTATTTCCTCAATCTGTAACCAGCCTTACTTTGTTAATGTCTTTGACAACTGAATTGGAATTTAAGAGATTTTCAGATGAAAAACAAAATACAAAGTCACAGAAATAAGGAAGACTGGGGTACTAAATCTTTAATTTAAAAATTTTATGGGGAAAAATCATAAAATTCATGACAAGTATATTTCCTAAGCATTAAAAATAAAAAAGCTTAAAGGAAGGAAGAATTGAAACAGAACTAAATGGCAACTCCAAAAAAAAGGCTAATTCTAAAACTAAGGCAAGAATGGCAATATGAACCAACTATTCTTACCTTGGATCAATTACTTCTGGATAGGCACATACTCTCAGAGTTTTTGAATTTGAACCAACAGCATATAAACTACCACCTGGATGAAAAGCCACTGCTCTAACAGCTTGTGTGTCTTCTAGGGTATTAATACAAACAAACTGCTTTTTTGATTTGTCATCCTATGGGAAGAATGAATATAAAAGTCATCCTATGAAAAAAATGAATTTGAAAGAATTTATTTTTATCCCATTTTAAATTCATTTGAACTGTATTATTCCTGTTTGGTCACTTTTTTATAACCTATAATCTTGTATGTAACAAATCCAAACTAACCATAATATTTCTGTTTTTTTGTTAATCACTGCTAAACCATAAGTCAGACAGTTCATAAACATTCAAGTTTTTCTTGATTAAAACAAAATATAAGATTAAATATGCATTCCCTTATTAAATTCCCTTTAACTGAAGGGAGAAAATAGCTCATATATATAGACATTCTAAAAAAAACTTCAGAGGATCATTTGTATTTAGAAAGGAAAGTAGCTGAGCTGTTAGGAGGCTGAGGCAGGAGGATGTCTGACACCAGCCTGGGCAACAAAGTGAGACTTCTACATTAAAGAAAGAAGGAAAAGAAAGGAAGAAAGAAATAAGGGAAGGAGGGAGGAAAAAGAGGAAAGATAGAGGGGACTATTAAACAACTTAAAGTTATAAAAGAAAGTTTACTGTTATCTCCGGCAATAAATACTTTCATATTTCACACAAATTGCAAAATGCTCCACTAAAACTATAAAAATTATTTTAATCAGAATATTTGAGTTTCATGTTTATTTAAACTATCTTTTCACAGCTCTCTTCTAAAGAGGCAAGTTGAAACAGTTCTGTATGAAAACTTGGGCAACCCCTGCTATTGGTGTCACTCAAAAGTGCACTGTTATCTTGACCATGACTGACTAGACCTGGAACAGGGAACTCCAGACAGGTTGTGGTTAACAAACTCAATCAAATCCAGTTTGTGAGAAGTATCAATGTCAAGAGCACACACAAAGGCAAGTCACTTGAGCTCTGGTTGTACCCCGAGAGTCCTAAGACTATAATGACTCTATCAATACAGACTATGCCTCTCATTACCCAAGTTGTAGCATTTGTTTTTCCTTATTGCTATTGTTTTGTTTTGTGGTACTGGGGATTGAACCCAGGACCTTTGCACTGAGCTACATATCCAGCCCATTTTTCATTTTGAGACAGGTCTAAGCAAACCAAGCTGCACTTGAACATGTTGATCCTTCTGCCTCAGGCTCCCAAATGCTGAGAATACAGGCATGCACTACCATGCAAGGGCCCACCAAAGCTTTTATGTATCCATGCAATACATCCTTACAGACAGTAGAGAGCAAAACTGTTATCACACTATATTTTTCTTATATAATTGAACTGTGTTATTCCTAAACATTTATTTGACTAGAAAGCTACATTTTCTACCAATCCATATAGAAGGAAATGAATAGCATAGAGAAGATGAGAGTAAGACAGAAGAATGACTGAATGGCCTATAGCACATTAATAATTATTACAGGTTGCTATATAGCAAAAACCACACAAATTGATTTTATTTGCCATTTTCAAGTGTTTTAAATTTTTTAAAATATGTAGTCATTTATAAAACAGGAAATTTCACATGGAAATCTCAATTTCTAGTTTTTCATAAATATCAAATGAGGGGGTTGGGATTTAGCTCAGTGGTAGAGCGCTTGCCTAACAAGCGCAAGGACATGAATTCAATTCCCAGCACCAAAAAAAAAAAAATCAAAAGAACTACAAACACTGGGGTTACACATTTCTTTGTACAAGAGACAAATATTCTTTTTTGTTTTTTTAATTTTCTTTTTATTCTTATACACTTATGAAAATGACTTGACTTCATTTATGTTACCTGTTTCACCCCATAAGCATCTGAAAAAATAACTTTGTTTATGGGGTTAAATTCTGAATTAGAGAAAATAAGATATTAGGAAAAGATATCTGGTTCCAAAGCAAAACAGAGATACATTAATGAGAAGCTCAACAGAGATACCCAAACAAATAAACCACCCAGTTCAGAAAACAGTCAGAATCCCAATGAATGTGCCCACTCACTACTGGGCCATTAATATGAAGTGCTTTCTAAAGCAACCTCTCCACTTAGTCCAGTGAGAGCTCTACTCTGAGGTAAATACAAATATTAAAAATAATGACTTTTTCTAAAAATGGTTTATTTGAACTGAGAATTCCTTGACAACTTATGCAAATGTATATGAAAACAATAAATGCTGCTTCCCCAAGTATTACCTCTTCCCCTTTTGACCGTGAAAGACTCCCTGAAGAATCACCAAGAGATGGCTTAGTGACTGAATGTTCTGCAGAGCTGTGGGAACAGAAATTCAAACAAAGTTTACTCTGAATATCAAAATGAAACTAAATTAATGTACCGCTTCAATTTTTAGTTTTTTCCTTTTAGCAAATGATTCTGACTCAAACCAAAGCTACTTTCTGGAAACATCTGGGAGGCCCTGGATTCAGTGATACCGAGGACAGTTGTAAGGAGGAGGTGAAAAGCCATCCTGGAAAGAAGATTTAAGTCCACACATTTTATAGTGAGAAGTTGAGTACCCCTCATTTGCTTAGCTCCAACATCCTCTTTGCAACACTTAACTGCTTGGTAACCCGAGCAGTACCCTGGAGACTGCTATTGAGGAAAATTATCTGACCCAAGAGAAAAACTAACTGAAACTGACAGCTGAGAATTCCTTAGTAAAACAGTATTTCCACTCAATCACTTTGACTTTTGTGAGGCCAAAGGAAGACAAATCTACCACCTATGTGTAGCTCTTCCTTCCAATAAGTTTGGGAGTTTTGGGGGGTTTTTCTTTCTTTCCTTTCCTTTTTTTTTTTTTTTTTTTTTTTTTGAGATCGGGTCTTCCCATGTAATTCAGACCAGCTGTGAACTTACTATGTAGCTGAGTCTAGCCTTGAACTTGCAGCAATCCTCCTGCCTCAGCCTCCCAACTGCTGGGATTACAAGTGTGTAATCCGGCTTCTCTCTCCCTCTCTGTCTCTCTGTCTCTCGTTCTGTCTCTCTTTAATGTCTTACTCATTTAGACAGCCTAAGATTTTCAGATACTGGAAGAAAACCTCCCAAATAAAAGCTACAGATGGTGAAGGGAGTTGCAGGACTCTCCAAGCCTACATGAAATGATCTAGAAGAAATGAATACAAAGAGAAGCAAGAGTGATCCTAGAGAGATGTCTCCCCAGAGGGAAAAAAAAAAATGAAGAAATTACTGGATTTTTTTTTACTACAATGAGAGAAGTTTTATGATTTTTACACTTCGGTCAAAACATCTGCAGAGTTTAGAAAGAAATGCTAAGAAAATTAAGCATGTGTGCACACCAAATTAAAACAATTACCTACAATAAGAAGTTGTATGACAAGAAAATGTAATCATATTCTACTATACGACTCAGTTCTGAAAAATATTCACAAGGCCATAGTAATGTTAACACTGAATACTGATTTAAATAAACGGGTTGGGGATTTAGCTCAAGTGGTAGAGTAATTGCCTAGCAAGCACAAGGCTGTGAGTTTGATCCCCAGCACCCAATCAATCAATCAATCAGTAAAACACATATGAAAGAAGAGGTAGACAAAGTACAATGTAGGTAAAGAGAATGATAGCGAATCACTGGATAATGAAAGTGGTAACAGAATTATGTTATTCAGAAATGTGGAAATATATAGCAAAAGAAACACACAAAAGGTTTGAAAATAGCAGCTTAGAGGAAATTTTAAAAATGGACAAAGTTGGGACAAATTGGACAAACTGGCTAGACAACTGTTTTATTTTAAGCCTTGCAGTACTATTTGTCTTTTTAAACCATGTATGTATATTATATTGATAAAAATTTAAATTCGAATTTAAAATTTAAGTTCTAGTTTGGGATAATCAAAACAAGTATTATGCGAACTGTAATTAAGAAGTAATATTACAGAAACATATGTTCTGAAGTAAAAGTAATTTGATATTAATTGAAAGGCAAATTCCTATAAACATCCAAGTGCTAAAAGCCAGTTATATGTTTTTTAAATGAACCACCCTGAAAAGACCTTTAACTTAGCAAAAGAAGAAAATGCTCCTTAACTTTCTCCATTGCATAAATTAACACTTGTTTACTAATGACAGCAACATAAAAGTTTTCTGGCTGAGAAAACATGCAGTCTTCAGCTGCTAGAATTGTCAGAGCTGCCAAACTTGTTTTCCTGAAATCATTCTACCATGTTATAAAACATTCTCCTGTGTCCCGAAAATCTGAGTTTTAAGATTGTTGAAAGATGCCAGTGGCAAGAAGAAAAGCAAATCAAGAAGGAGATAAACTCTAAAATTTCAGGATGTCTGAGTAAGATGGCTTATAAAATTGCTTTGATGGTGGTAAGGAAGCAAAAAGAAAACAAAAGGACAATAAAGACTATAAAGAGACTCAGAAGATGGTAGAATAGAATGTAGATAAATGAACAGAGTTTAGAAAAAACTTTGGGAGGTAGTGAACTCTAAATACTTTTCTTTATAAGGCCCCAAAGAGAAGCTCGATCTTCTATGTTTCTATTTATTTAGTAGGAAGTTAATATTTTCAGGTTTTACAAAGTCAAGCACTTACATCTGGCTTCCGGAAGGTGACTCCTCAAGAAAAGGGATGTGGTTTGTTGATCCAGGGTTGCGAGGAGTGCTTGTGTGAATATCTGGTGCATCATGTGTTAACCTCTGACTAGCGTCTTGGGGTGGTGTAGCAAAACTGGTCAGAGAAGAACTATTAGATCCATTGCCTTTGCTCCCATTACACTGCTGACTGAGCACTGATACGTCGTTACCAAGGTTATCCATTCCAATATTTAATTCACCAAGCTTTTGAATGGACCTATAAAATTAAGGAATGCAAATAGTTTAAAACAAAAAATTACATCCCTAATATATTGAACATAAAAGTTTGAAAAAATATATGCATATATAGTATAATATATAATCTATGGCAAATTTGTGTTAAAATGACCATTATCAATTTAAAACATAAGCAATATACTAAAAGGTCCAAAATTTCCCATAGTACTACACAGTAGAGGAGATAAGTATAGTAGCTTTTTAAAGTTATTTTTAAATAAAAATAAGAAAAAAAAATCTTACCCATTATAGCTTCAGTTTAATTTTCAATTTAAAACTTAACTTGGGGGGGTTGGGGATTTACCTCAGTGGTAGAGCGCTTGCCTAGCAAGTGCAAGGCCCTGAGTTCCATCCCCAGAAACACCCCCCCACTAACACAAAAAACAAAAGTAACTTGGGATTAGGGGTATAGTTCAGTGGTATACCATGTGCTTTGCATGAAGTCCTGGTTCAAAAACAAAAAAATTTTCAAATACAGTCAAATATTACCACTATCAAAATTTTTCACCAACAAAACAAGCTATTTCATTCCATCTATCTGTAGTAATATCATGTCAACTAAGAAATGGATGACTATAGCAAGGCCATGACAGAAGTCAAACAGCATCCCTACAATTCACTTAATGCATTTTCATCCACTTACTCCTTCATTCTATAACTGTGATTTGCCAGACTAAGATACAGACATTAGGGAGAAAAAACTGAGAGGAAAACAAGAAGCCTCAAGGTCTCTCTAACACTGTGGCCTGGCATCTTATTTTGGGCACTGGGTCATGAAAAGCATTAAAAAGGAGGCTGCCAGCCTTTCTTAAGATTCAAACCTAGAGGCTGGGGGTTGGGGATTTAGTTAAGTCATACAGCACTTGCAAAGCAAGCACAATACATATTAACTAATTTAACCTTCCAACAACCCTTGCTCATTGAAGTAAAGATAAGTAAATATATTTTACAGTTATTTTGGTTTATTGACTTCTAAGAACATGTATATTCTTCCCACAATTAAAAACACTATAATTCATACTGTTTGGGCAGAAATTATAAGAATCTCTTTAAATACATTAAATCCAACAGCTACCAACATAAGTGTTTACAATGTGCCAGGTACCATTCTAAGCACTTTACATAGATTAACTCATTTCATCCTTATGGCAACCTTGTGAAGTACATGAGGAAATAAAAAGAAACTAAGTAGCTTCCCCTAGGTCAGTGGTGGCAAACCTATGGCATGCATGGTGCAGAAGGCTGTTTATCATCATTTAAAGCACTGAAAGATTTGCCATCATTGCCTTAGGTCCTCAGATACCCTGGGTCAGAGCTAGATCCACCTGGCAGTTCGGTTCCAGCCTGTGGGATGAACTACCACTCTTTTGCTTTACTTGCTTAGGGAGGAAGAAAAAAACTAGATAAACACTCAGTATACTGTCAAAGGAAAACATAAATTCTGTATTACACTTAAAAAGCCCAAAGACTTCAAGCGACAAGGGAAGCTGCAGTTATTATATTCTCTAAATAGGTTTAAAATAATTCCTGTCACTTAAAAAGCAACTAGAAGACCAACCTATTAAGGAATTGCTCAGTAAGATTCTGTTGCTGATCAAGGCCATCTTCCTGATTTACCCCTCCTTCAAGCAACATCTGTTGGTATATCTGTCGCTGTTGTTCCTTCTGTTCTAAATGCTGTTGATAGCGTAATCTTTGCCTATAATATTCTTGAAATTGTTCAGTGGAATCTCGAAGCTTAAAAATATTACAAGAGAACAATATATTAAACAAACAATATGTGTCTTCACTGAGCAGTAACTTCTTATAAACGCTGAGTAAAATACACAATTAGATAAATTTAACAATTACAAAACAATACAAGGTCTGATCAAAAATGACAGTGAATGTTTAAATTTTTAAAAATTTTATTATAGTAAGGGGTTGGGGACTTAGCTCAGTGGTAGAGTGCTTGGCTAGCAAGCACAAAGCTCTGAGTCTGATCCCTAGAACACACACACACACACACACACACAAACTATTACAGTAAAAGACACACTGCCATTAATATCTCACTTTGACACACTTAATCCCATTATTCGTGCCACTTTCTAAAGTGGTTATGGAAGTTCTCTTTCATGCGTATCTTTAATTGTGCTGTCATGGCTACTGTGATGTCCTCAATCAGTCCAAAATGTTTACTTTTTACCGTCATTTTGATTTGGGGGAAGAGCCAGAAGTTGCACAATGCCAGATCTGGTGAATAAGGTGGGTGGGGACACAGCATAACAAGCCTGCCTCTCCACTGGATGTGACCTGGCAGAAACATTAACCATATTTTTTATCACAACTCATAAAGACACAAAAGGGAACTTCTAGAACTGCTTCAGGAAGTGGCAAGAAGGATGGGAAAATTGTATCAGGATCCAGGGTAAATATCTTAAGGAGGATTAATGGCAATATGTCTTCTACTGTGATAAATATTTTTTATTTAAATGTTCATCATATATTTTGATCACCCTTTTACACTGCTTCTTGAAAAATAACATAGTACCCATGAGTCTTAACATTCACAGAGAGCAGTTAATTTACTTCATTCCACAGCAACAGACTGACCAAAATGAATGACTGTGCTAGATGCTGGACTAATCCAAAACAGAAATGCAAATTAAACCAGGTGCTACGGCACACGCCTGTAATCCCAGCTATTTAGGAGGCTGATGCAAGAAGATTACAAGTTCAGTGTCAGCTTGAGCAATTTAGTGAGACCTTGTTTCAAAGGACTGGGGATGTAGCTCAGTTGGTAGAGGACTTCGGTAGCATGTGTGGATCCCAGTACCACCAAAAGAAAACAAAGGCAAATTAATGGTTATAAGAAGGACAAAGAAAATGTTTGTGAACAGATTTCATATTAAATAAAATATGTATTGAGGAACTGCATTAATATGTAATGAATACAATATTATCCTTATCAAACATGGTTAATGTAAACATGTAAATGGTCTAATAGGTTTTTATAGAAAGGAAAAAAATTTGCCAAATAGGTTTCAAATGTTCTTTCACAAGCAAGCATTAAATTTAGCAGTCTCAACATTTGTATGTAATCATTCTAAAAGAACTATACAGCACTCAAACTTTCAGGGCTGAGATATTTAGTGAATTCCAATATTGGCAAGGAAAGACTTCCCCATGAAGCCAAAGTCTAGTCATATTTCACTGGGATTACCCTGAAACAAATCAGTCATCTCTAAAATTGACCAAACACTGATAATAAAGTTTAACCAAGAGTCTTGCACAGCTACCTAAAGCTAAACCTGTTTTCGCCTCTCTGGAAAACAAATAATCCTTCTTGGCCAGGCATGGTTGCACACACCTGTAATCCTGAACACTGGGAGACTGAGGCAAAGGATAGCAAATTCTAGCCCGCCCCGAGCAACTCAGCAACTTAACAAGATCACCTCTGAAAAATAAAAAAATAAAAAAGGGCTGGATATGTAGCTGAGTTTGAAGGCTCTAGGTTCAATTCCTAGTACTGCAAAAAAAGAAAAAAATTCTTCTCTATCATAATTCATAGCAATAACTCATAAAATTATCCATATGTATCTGAATTGTTATTACAGTAGAATGTTACACAATAGTTGTCATTTTAGCCATTTTAAGTGTACAACTCAGTAGCATTAACTATACTCACAATGTTGCATAAAAAGCACCATATTCAAAACTTTTTCAACATCCCAAACAGAAATTGTAACTATTAAGCAATTTCTATCTTCCCGTTTTCCCCTTACCTCAGACCCTGGTAATCTCTAATTTCGTATATATTGTTACTGTAAATTTGCCTCTTCCATATATTTCATATAAGTGAAATCATACAATATTGGTCCTTTTGTATGTGTTTGTTTAATGTAGCATTAGGTTTTCAAGATGCATCCAGACCCTAGCACGTATCAGAACTTGATTCTTTTTTATGGCTGAGTAATATTTCATTGTATGTATATACATTTTGTTGATGCATTTCTCTGTTGATGGACAAATGGGTAATTTTCATCTTTAGTTACAGTGAATAATGCTGTTATGAACAAGGGTAGAGAAATATCTACCAGAGTCTACGGTTTCAATTTGGGGGGATATATATCTAGGAACGGAATTAGTGGGTCATACGATAATTCTATGTTTAGCTTTTGAGGGACCACAAATTTTCAATTTTAATTATTTTCGTGGTGGTAAGGATTAAACCAAGGGCACGCTAGACAAGCACTCTAGCACTGAGCTACACCCTCCAGGCCTTTCCACAGTGGCTACTCTAAACATTTTATATTCTAACCAGCAATGTACAAGGGTTCAAATTCTTCAATCCTAACCAATACTTATTTTCCATTGTTTTAATTATAGTCAGCCTGGTAGATGTAAAGTTGTATCTCAGTAAGGTTTTGATTTACATTTTCCTAATTACTAATGGTGTTAAGTATCTTCACATGCTCATTGTCCATTTATATATATCTTTTCTTTGAAGAAATGTATATTCAAGACCTTTGCCCATTTTCCAATTGTGTTGTCCTTTTGTTCAGTTATAGTTCTTTCTGTATTCTGGACAATAAATCTTATCAGACATAATTTGTAAATATTTTTCTGATTCTGTATGTTGTCCTTTTACCTCCTTAGTAACATATTTTGATATACAAAAAGGCTTTAACTTTAATGAAGTCTAATTTATTTACTTTTGTTGTTCATACTTTTGGTGTTAGATTTAAGAATACATTATAAAACCCAAGGTCATGATGATTTATCCCTAGTTCTTCTTAAGAGTTTTATTGTTTTAGCTTAGAGTTTTATTGTTTTATGGTTAGTAATACATTTCGAGTTAATTTTTATATATAGTGTAAGACAGAGACCCAACTTCATTCTTTTACATATAGAAATCCATTTATCCCAGCACCATCTGTTAAAGAGACTATTGTTTCCCAACTGAATGTACTTTTCATTCTTTTTTTTTTTTGGTGCTGGGGGTCGAACTCAGGGCCTTGTGCTTGCTAGGCAAGCACTCTAATCACTGAGCTAAATCCCCGGCTTCATTCTTGCCAAAAATAAATTGGCCATAAAAGTATGAGATTACTTTTGGACTCTTAATTTCATTTCACTGGTCAGTATATCTACCCTTATGCAGGTACCACACTTTTGGCTGTTTTGTAGCATGTTCTGAAATCATGAAGTGTAAGTCCTACAAGTCCTCACACTCCTATGCACTTGACCATTCATTTTTCTATACTGTAGAAGATACTGTGAAAATTTTTATAGGGATTACATTGTATCTGGAAATCACATTGTGTGATAATAAAAATATTAAACATTCCTACCCATGAACATAGATGTATTTCTATTTATTTAGGTGTTCTTAAATTTCTTTCAGCAATGTTTTATAGTTTTCAGTGTACATGTCTTTCTCCTCTTTGATATAACTTATTCCCAGGTACTTTATCCATCCATGTGCAATTATAAATGAAATTACTTTCTTAATTTGCTTTTCAAATTGTTCATAGCCGGTATATAGAAATACAAGTGATTTTTTGTGTACTGATCTTCTACTCTGCAACTTTGTTGAATTTATTAGCCCTAGTAACTTTCTTGTGAATTCTATTTAGGATTTTCTATATATGGGATCATGTCATCTGCAAACAGAGCTAGTTTTATCTCTTCTTTTCAAATTTGGATGTCTTTTCTTTTTATTGTCAATTGCTATAGCTAGAACTTCCAGTAAATGTCCAACAGCAGTGGTGAAAGGCATTGTTACTGTCTTTGCTCCTGATCTTAAAGGAAGGCCCTCAGTCTTTTCCCACTGAGTATGATGTCAGCTATGGGTATTTCATAAATGCCCCCCACCTTTTGAGACAGAGTTTCACTATGCAGTCCACGCTGGCCTCAAACTTGCTATTTAGGCAGGCTGACCTCAAACTCACAATCCTCCTGCCTCAGCCTCCCAAATGCTAGGATTACAGGTGTGTACCACCATGGATAGCACCACGTATCATACTGAGGAAGTTCTCTTTTATTCCTAGTTTTCTGAAAAATTTTACCATGAGATGCTTTTATCAATGCATCAAGATGATCATTTGATGTTTTTTCTCCCTTCATGCTATTAGTGCGATATATTATACTGATTTTCTTTGTTGAACTACCCTTGCATTCTAAAATAAATCCCACTTGGTCACAGTGTATAATTCTTCTAATATGCTCTTGATTTTGTTTTGCTAGTATTTTGTTAAGGATTCTTTTCTTTTATATTCATAAAGGATATTAGTCAGTAGTTTTCTTGTGCTGGCTTTCGTATCAAGGTAATGATGACTTCACAGAATGGGTTAGGAAGTATTCTTTCTTTTTTTTTTTTTAAATAAAAGAAGACAATTTGAAGATGGGAAAAGGAGAAAGGAGAGATGACAGACAGCTACCCGGAATGAGCAGGGAGAATTTGAAAGTGAATTGCTCTTTCTCTCTCTTTTTTTTAATAGTTTTGCTTTGTAGTCCAGGCTGGCCTAGAATTAAGCAGTTCAGGTTGGCCTTGAACTCACAATTCTGCCTCAGTCCTTTGAGTGCTGGATTATAAGCACACACTACCACATGTGGCTCTTCCTCTTTTTTTGGAAGAGTTTGAGAAGGTCTGTTTTAAATCTTTTTTGCTGTGCTGGGGATTGAACTAAGTAAACCTTATGCACGCTAGGTAAGCACTCTACCATTGAGCTACATCCCCAGCTTGACTCTTCTTTTTCTAGTTAAGTCATAAAGTTATGTTACTGATGTAATGATTTCATTCTTTTTTTACAGCACAAGCTTTGTAAGAAACAGGAAAACACATTTTCCCACATTGTATTCGGTCTAGCAGAGCCTAAATTCTGAGACTCTTGCTCATAATCTGCAGTGGATAGTTCAGGTTTTGCCACTCGGCACATTCTCCAAGGCTCTGGTTATATTACCAAGGCATCAGTTGTTCAAAGAGGCATTTTTCTCTTGGCTGAATGCATAGCAGGCCTAGAGCAATTGAAAACTAGAATGGGGAGGCCCAGGTATGCCTTCTTGAACTCCACGAAAGCCCTGATGCTCAAGCTGGTAAGTAAGCACTGGCATAAGTAGATATAAATCTCACACCAACTCAGCTTTGTCTCAACAGCTGGACTCACCATGGAGTCAAATAGCTTTGGGTTTTGTTTTTGTTGTTGGTTCGTTTGTTTTGGTTGTTTTTGCAGTACTCAAGATTGAGCACAGGGCCTTGTTCATGCTATACAAGCACTATCGCCAAGCTACATTCACCTCTTCTACATTTACAGCCACAAATTTCCTTCAAGCACGGCCTTCAATGAGTCCTATAAATTGTGATATGGTATATTCTCATTTTTAGTCTGTTTTCCAACTTCCCACATGATTTCAACTCATTAAGCATTTGTCAGGGGCTAGGGATTTAGCTCAAGTGATAGAGTGCTTGGCTTGCAAGCACAAGTCCCTGAGTTCAATCCCCAGCACCAGGAGAAAAAGAAAAATGTTTGTCATAGCTATTCACAGATGATATTATCTTGTGTACAGAAAATACACAAATTCGTGAATTTTCAGTTTTCCTTCTGATAATTTCTAGCTTCATTCCACTGTGGTCAGAGATGATACTTCATTATTATTTCCTCTTAAAATTGAGGGGTAGGAGATTTAGCTCAGTGGTAGAGCACTTGCCTAGCAAGAGCAAGGCCCTGAGTTCAATCCCCAGCATCTAAAGAAAAAAAAATGTATTGAAAGCTGGGTGAGGTGGTGCATGCCTGTAATCCCTGCACTTGGGAGGCGAAGGCAACAGCATCGCCATGAGTTCAAGGCCTGTCTGGGTTACATAGTGAGTTCAAGGCCAGCCCGAACTACATAGCGAGACCCTGTCTCAAACAAAACAAAACAAAAGTATTGAGATTTGCTTTGTGCCCTAATAGATTGTCTATCCTAAATAATGTTCTATATGCACTGCAGAAAGATGTGCATTCCTCTGTTGTCGGGTGGACTATCAGTTTATTCTAGTTCATTTATAGTACTATTTGAGTCCTCTATACCTTCATTCATCTTCAGCTTATGGATATGTTCTTATCCATTACTGTAAGCAGGGTACTGAAGTCTCCAACTCTTACTTCAGAAATGTCTATTTCTGGTCGGGCATGGTGGTGCCTGCCTGTAATCCCAGCATTCGGGAGGCTGAGGCAGGAGGATCACTGAAAGTTTGAGGCCAGCCTGGGCCTCATAGTGAGTTCAAGCCTGGCCTGAACTATATAGCAAGACTCTGTCTCAAAAAAAGAAAGAAATGTCTATTTCTCTCCTCAGTTCTGTCACTGTTTGAATCATATTCTGGGGCTCTACCATTTGATACATACCCATATATAATTTCAGTAATAATTTTCGTAATTCCTTTCTCAAGATTTAGTTGAAAACAAAGTTATTCAAATCATTAAAACCATTTATCCATCTTTTCTAAGTAGTAGTTGTGTCTGTTTTTGTCTAATTTGTAAACTAAGACTTACAGAGAAGTGCAAAAAATAAATGCTTTTTTGCAAGCCAGAGCTCATTGTTCACCATGAGTTTTGATACATGTAAGAAGGACTATTACTGCCAGGCACAGTGGTGCAGGCCTATAATCCTGGCATTAATAAGGCTAAGACCAGAGGAATACAAGTTTGAGGCCAGCGAGGACTATATAATAAGATCTTGCCCCCCCCAAAAAAGATACTTGATACATAATACAGTTTAAAGTGATTGGAGGGGGGAGTGACATTAAGGTTGGTTCCAAGACTAAAGAATTAATCATTAGAAAGCACAGGACATGAGCAATATCTTAGCTCTGTTGATTCAGTACTCCAATTTTCATTCACATGAAGATATCTTTCTTTCCTCTCTTCCTTAAATGCTTTTGTCTTGAGAACATGAGGTCTGGAGTGAAGATATGCTTTACAGTGAGTGTTCAAATCATGTTTCTTTAAATGTAGTAAGTGGTACATTATCAGGCTAAAATTGGCATAGGTTTAAAAAAGAGAAAAAATAGGGGCTGGGGATTTAGCTCAGTGATTAGAGTGCTTGCCTTGCAAGCACAAGGGCCTGAGTTCGATCCCTGGCACCGCAAAAAAAAAAAAAAAAAAAAAAAAAAGAGAGAGAAAAAACCTCTTCTAGTGGGAGACTAAATAAAATTCAATTCCTACTTTATAATACAATTTCCTTTCGAAAACACCAAAATGGTAACAACAACAATTTGGAACCCTAGATTTAGATAAAAATATAATTCAATATTGTAAATGCCTAAATTTTTGCTCATTAAATCTAATAAATAAAATATAAGCGTGTATGCCTTTAAAATGCAAATTAGTCACATTTAATGTAAGTTCAATTACTTGAGTTTCAAAGTAAGATTAATGTCAATTATAGCATTTTACATTTTTAATAAATTCACCTATTAAAAATATTACAAAATACACAATGACAACTAAATATACCATATATTCTTTGGGGAGAAGAGAACATAAGCCAATAATTAATAAGTCTAGATATTCTCTCTTACTCCCAAATAACACAAAATTATTTTAAAATTCTATATATCAAACACTATTACTTCCATAAGCCATATTAAAACTGTCCTCCTTAAAAAAAAAATACTGTCACTTCTTACAAAGAAAATAACTCTAAAAGATACCAGATATGGTAAATATTACCTCATTTTTTTCTTGCTTGGCTGATCCTGGATTCTGCGCTCCATTTGCAGGCTCTTTTTCTGAAACTGTGCTCTGGCCCAACATTTCAGTGCTAATAGGCTGCTGTGCCTCAACAGGTGTATCACTTCTTCCAGAAAAGTACAACAGAGCAGAAGTGAGATTAAAGAAAAATATATTTTAGTTAAGAGAAATTTTAATTCTAAAACAATAAATATTTAACCTAAGTGTTTATCAACTGCTTAATAAAGATTTTTTAAAATTTTCCTTTCTTGGGGCTGGGGATTTAGCTCAATGGTAGGATGCTTGCCTTGCAAGCATAAGGCCCTGAGTTCAAACCCCAGCACCAAAAAAAAAAAAAGAAAAATGTTCCTTTCTTCCCTTAACTACAAAAAATGGTTTGTCTCTTTTTTAAGACTGGATCCCATTATGTAAGCTAGCCTGGGCTCAAACTTATTATATAGCCCAGGCTGCCTTCAAATTTGTGATCCTACTGCCTCAGTTTCTTGAGTGCTGGGATTACGGGCATGTGCCACAATCAAAAACTGGTTTTAAATAATGTTATGTCCTTGTAGAGAATTTTTTTTTAAGTCAGGGTCTCATTGTACGGCCAATCTAGTCTAGAACTCAAGGGAGCTTTCTGCTTGAGCCTCCTGAGGCTGGGATTATGCCAACATACCCAGCTGGAACATGCATTTAATGGAGGAGCCCAAGGTTATTATTCAAGAAGAATGAGTCTCCAGTCTAAAATCAGTCGTGTGGTCTAGGGAAAGCCACAGTCTCTGTGGCTCAACTTCATCTATAAACTAGATAAGCTAGATAATCTAACGCCTATATTCTCTTCATGAAATATAAATCTGTGATTCTGCTATACAAATATTTATTTTTTCTGTCTAATATGGCTCTATATAATTTTAAAGTTTTTAGACTGTTTTTTAAAATAGATTTTTATTAAAATTCATCCAAAATTACGCAAACTTACAGGCCATTACACAAGCTTACAGACTACCATACATTGTGCCTTCTGCTTTTGACAGCAAGCAATGTAAAGAACCACACAGATGCAGCATTAAGTCACAACTACATAAAGTTATTGTAGTACCTAGTGTACGTGTCACTATTTTAAGTTTGGGTTATTAGGTTCTTGTTTTTAGGATGTCATTATTCTTCTGGATTCCCATTCCCCTCCCCCTTTGCCCTCTTCTTGTTCCCTTGAACCCTTTGCCTATTAGCTTATATCTAACCCTTAAAAGGTTTTCTTTGGTCTACATGCACTTTACATAAAAGCTAAACATACATCTTTCCAATATTTTTAATGTGTAAGTTATTTTAATGACATACGCTTGAGATCTTATGTCATATTGTTCCTAATATTCTTCTAAAACATTAATAATTTCTACTTTTCATACTTACTGTGTTCAAAAATTTTTTTAAAAACTAACCTCATCTGAAGGTGGTGAATATACCAGATGTTTATACAGATTAGCCTTTAGGAAGTCCCTCACTTAACTGATCCTACTTATAGCACCTTCTCTCTTTAAAGAATATTAAAGAAAGTATTATAATTCCTTTCTTCTACAAATACAATAACTTAACAGGAAAGACTTTCTTACATTTATCCTACATTTCTTATGCCTTAGCAAAAGATCACTTTCTCTAATTAAACAGAAAGTAAGTCCAATGTTCTTTCTCTACAAAGAATGCCCCCAAATATCCTGTGTAATATAAAAGGGTTAGTTTTTACACTCTCTTAAGTAAATTTATTCTAGTCAGTACTAATACTTCATGGTATTGACATCGCTGCCTTCTTTTTCTATCTGCCTCCTTTATTACCTTAAAACTCTGCTCAGCTCAGCGCACAGGCATGTTAATCACTGAAGCAGGGTTCATATAAAGCTGCAAGTTCTTCCCCTTCAAGGACAAGGGACAATGATAAGAGTAGCTCAGGTATTTTCAAAATTTAAAGGACATAGTAATCAAGAGATTGTGAACTGACTGCTTGTAGGTCTAGTTCCAGCCCACTGAGGTGGTGCCTGGAAGTGTGCAGTCATTACCTATCCCTGTGGGGAACAGCAAGTCTTGCAGATAAATCACCCCATGACAGGAACTGAGGCTGCCTCCCTAAGTAGGAGTAATCATCTCATGGGAACCAAATTGCCCCCTTAAGAGATAAGACTTCCCTGGAGCCTTGCAGAATCAGAACTGAGGTAACAATCAATCAGGCCAGTTTGACCAAGACTGATTAATTATGCACTGCTTCTCTATATAATCTTTTGGGAGCTCTCCGCTAGCCCCTGAGGACAGGGCTGCGGATGCTTAGACACTGCCCCTGTACCCTACCATCTTCTCAATACAGTACAAGCATATCGTGTAAATTCCTTTCCTGCTTTTCTCCATTACCTTTTTCCCATTTGATCTTTGAGGCGAATGGCCAGACCTCATTTTTTGGGACTGCCTGAAGTCAGGGGTCCCTCTGGCCTAGGACTCCAGCAACAGTCCCAACTCTGAAGTACAAAAAAACCACTCGTACAGTCCAAAGAGCTTTCAGAAAAAGTAAAGTAGAAAGTTTCCTAACCCATGAAATAAATAATTGCTATTCAGGAGATTATTTCATGTCAGATTTGAGAAAAAACTCAAACTTTAACATATATTTCATCTACATAAAGAATCACTAAGCTAGACATGGTGGCAAACACTGTAATCCCAGCTACTCTGGAAGCTAAGGCAGGAGGACCACAAGTTTGAAGCCAGTATGAGTAATTTGGCAACACCAAGACCCTGTCTCAAAATGAATGAATGAAAGAGACAGACAGAGACACAGAGAGAGCGAGAGTAAGAGCGAGAGAGAGAGAGAGAGAGAGAGAAAGAGAGAGAGAGAGAGAGAGGGGAAGAAAGAGAGAAAGAAAGGGGGTTGGGGACTGGGAATCCAATTCAGCATTCCCTGGCTCAATACCACACACACACAACACACGAACACACACACACAAATCATTAAAGATAAGTGAAAAGTGGAAATAGAGGGTTTTACATACAGTCATTTATTACAACTATTCAGGAGAAAAAAGTGGAAACCTGAGTTTGTTTTTGTTTGGTTTTTTTTTAGTGTTGGGGATCGAACTCAGGGCCTTGCACTTGCTAGGCAAGCACTCTACCACCTAAGCTAAATCACCAACCTCACGACCTGAGTTCTCCATGGTATAATATACAATAAAATATAGTATACTTACCATTAACTATATTGATCTCAAGAAATGTTTAGGAATATGAAAAATATTCATGATCTTCCAAGTGAAAAAAATGTTAAATGAAAATAAACAGTATATTCCCAATCTAAAAGAAACATATCCACAGGGGAAAAATAAAACTAGTCATCTAAATGTGAGATTGTGTGAGCTTTTAATTCCCATCCTATTACTCTTCTATATTATCCAAATTTTCTTCACAGCACATCTATTGACTTTATAACACCAGTGAAACAATAATATAAGATGGGGGCTGGCAATTTAACTCGGTGGTTAGAGTGCTTGCCCTGCAAGCAGAAGGCCCTGAGTTCGATCCCTGGCACCAGTAAAAATAATAAAAAAATAATAATAATAATAGTAATAATAATAATAATATAAAATGGCCTTGTGTGGTGGTGCACACCTATAATCTCAGCACTCAGGAAGTTGAAGCAGGAGGATTGCTGCAAGTTCGAGGGCAGCCTCAGCTACCCAATAAGTTCAAGGCCAGTCTGAACTACAGAGCAAACAAGACCCTGTCTTAAAAAAAAAATCCAAAAAAATCAATAAAATAAACAAATGAATGAATAATGAAATAAAAAATAAAGATTTTTGTCTTTTAACTTTAATTATCTAAATTTAAAACCCCTTTCTAAAAGTTTTAAGGACTAACTTTAAAGAGATTTGAACACTGAGAAAAATACACATCAACCCAATCAGATTATCTTACACTCATGGAAATCTCCTAATTTTTATGAGCAAAGACTTACCGCTCAGGGGATTCTTCATAAATACTGTGACATTCTGTATTCTCAAGCATGAGACTTCTACTGAGGTTTTGTACCCCTGGATAATGGAAGTTAGCAAAGGAGTGTGACATTGGAGAAGTTTTGTTCCCAAGGTCTGAGATTCTCTTATCATGACTGGTTAATCCACAAGTGAGGCCATCTAAAGCAGGATTCAGAGAGCGGGTCATATAGGCATCAGCCGACTGAGGTCTTCTCATTGGGGATGATGGATAGGGAGAAAGTTTGCTGATAAGAGGAGTCAAAAGATCAGCGTATGCAGCTTTTGTAGGTTTCAGAAGTTTGTCAACATGAATATTAAGCATCTTCTGTTCAAAAGCACAAGAGAAGACAGAAGAAGGGAGATTCTGAAGCCACGACAATAAACTCAAATCCAAATCATCACAACCATTACCACATAAAAGGTCGATGCCAAGAAGCACTTCACTTTCTGTAATTTCTTCTCCAGTTGCTTTACTCTGACAAAATTCTACACAGCACTCATAAAGAAGGCCTTTCATTACAAGCTGAAATAAACGATTGTTACTTGCTTTAAAACCAGCCTCACTTAGCTTCCTGTCAGCAGGGATGAATTCTGCAACCATAACACAAGCCTCTTCAAAACAGTGAACTCGTGCAGTGCTGGGATTCCAGTCCTTAAATTCAGCATGATTGGTCAGACGAGGCAAAGTCAAAAGCAAACAGAGCTTGCTATAGTCATCTTTAGAAGGACAGTACTCTTCTAGAGCATGTAAACATTGCACAGCTTCTTGCATGGTAAACTCCAGCTGTAAAATAACATAAATGATCACTATAAAAAGAGAAAAATATAGAAAATCACTATTAAAAGTGAAATATGAAAGCAGAAAGAGAACATAAAGGGGAAATTCTGGTGCCACAGACTACACATATAATTTGTACAATATGTAACAATTCTCAATTCAGGAACCAAAATGTTTTCATACCTAAAGTAAAACAATAAATAATTTGGTTAATTAGCACATTAAGCTTTTATCTATAAAAGTATTCTAGTATTCTAGTTCAGGCTTAAAATTATTATTTTCAAATGTATACTTTCTTAAAGGTAAGAGAAACTGAATTTTCTAGAAGTGAAAACTGAAGCATGCCAAGCACAGAAGCTTCTAGTTTGGCTTACCCAAAAAGTAAAAGAGTTATTTTCTTTGTTCCAACTTGTCTTAGGACAAAATTGTATGCAGAAAGAAAGTAAAAAAAGAGAACACTGACAGTTAATTAACTACAAAAAAAAAGTCCAGACAGAAAAAAAGAAGCTTAGCTAAGAGCTGAACTAGTTTAATTTGTGTAGTGAATGTTGTCAAGGTACAGCACCTTAAAGTTCAGCCTCCTTATCTTACACATGAGAAAAGTACAGATTTAGATGGTTAGTAACAAAGACAGAAAACGAATGAGGTCTCCTTGTTTCATGTTCTACTTTTGAACATCATTACTGGACAAACACTTCTCTATCATATATGCAAGTCCCTAATGTAATATCCTTTGGTTTTTGCTATGGTCTAAATGTTTGCATCCCCTCAATTTATTGAAATTTTAAGCCCCAGGGTGATGTTTACGAGGAGGGATTTGAGACGTGACTAGGTCATGAGGACTCAGACCTCACAAATGGGATTAGTGTCCTTATAAAAAAGATCCCAAAGCAAGCTCTTCCACCATGTGGTGACACAGCTAGAAAGTACCATCTACAAACGAGAGAGGGAGCCTGTCCATAGACAGTGAACCTGTCGGCACCATGATCTTAGACTTCCCAGCTTTCAGTACTATGAGAAAGAAATTCTTCTTAACCATATTTGTTATAGCCACACAAACAGACTAAATTTACTTCCATGAACATTTATTGGAACTTATAAAAATTTACTTGGTTTCAGATGTGACAATACTAATATTGAAACTTTAAAAGTAACTAATGAGTTTAATATAGTCATAAAGACAACATTTCATCAAAAAAATGACAAGCTGGGTCAAAACAAAACACCAAAAAAAGTTAGGCATGATGGCATACACCTGTAACCCCAGCGCTCTTGGGGGCTGAAGCACAAGTTCAAGCCCAGCCTGGGTAACTTAATGACCTAATTAGGCCCTGTCTCAAAATTTTAAAAAATAAATAAAAATAAAAGGGCTGGAGATCAGCACAGGAAAGAAAAAAAAAGAAGGAAAGAAAGGAAGGAAAAAGAGACTGAAAAACAGAAAAAGGTAAACATAACTTACTTCTAGAATAAGAAAAGAAGAAATGATGACTAATAAATCAAACACCTATTACTTAAAATAGAGAGGAACACACACTCTTACTAGCCAGCTATTCACATATCATTCTGCATTAAATCATGGAACAAGTTTAGAAGTACTACAGATTGAAAGTAATCTGAAAAACAGCAGATATTGCCCCAATCTCCTTCATAAAAAGTTTGAAAACTCATGATAATAATCTTTTTAGTGAATAAAATACTTATGACTGAAAACAAGACTATGGCGCAAACCTTCAGGAATAAAAATCTTACATGCTGAGGTTCATCTTCTGCTGACATTGCATTGTTAACGCATAAAGCCTCTAAAAACTTCTGCTTCAGGATAATATAACGAAACCTGTAAAAAAATAACAAATGAAATATTAAAATTATTAGAAAGCTGAATAGCAGCAATGCCAAAGACAAGAAACTCAAGTTTCTTAAGCAAAACAGGCCAATTTTGATTGATTTGGTTGATGCTAGGGATAGAATCTAGGCCTTCCACATAGTAGGCAAGTATTTTGCCATGGAGCTATGTCACCAGTCTGGTCATGCATATTTTAAAGAACTAATTACTTCTAAAAGATAGTTCTTCAAAAAAATTAATCTTGTAAGGTTTAGTAAGTCAGAAGCACTTTTACAAGTTAGTATGAGCAGCTAGGGATTTAGCGCAGTGGTCAGAGTGCTTGCCTAGCAAGCGCAAAGCCCTGAGTTCGATCCCCGGCACCAGAAAAAAAAAAAAAAAAAGTTAGTATGAGCAAAACTTGGCTTTCAGAATATTCTTAAGATATTTTACTAAGATTCTTATCACATTGGAGCCATAGCTGAAATAATTTCGGTCGCAAATAACCACAATTTCACAATTTTACACTCAGAGGAAGAATTTTTAAATCCCATATTAATCCTACACAAAAATCCGGTTTTTATGGGTCGTGGATTTAGCTCAAGTGGTAGACTGCTTGCCTAGCCAGTGCAAGGCCCTGAGTTCAATCCCCAGTAGCCTCCCACCAAAAAAAAAAAATCCAGTTTTTATGGAAGACATCAAGTATCACCTAATTAGAAATCAAAGTCCTATACATTCAAAATGTTTTTTGGAATATGCCAAATATCACCTAATTAGAAATCAAAGTCCTACACATTCAAAATGGTTTTTCTGTCAACTAAAATTTTTTAATTGTATTAATTTTTTAAAAAAATAATTGTACATATTTATAGGATATAATGATTATGTTTAGGCATTATGTATACATTACAGAAAGACTAAATCAAGCTTTTCTTTCAATTTAAACACTAGGAAAGTGTAATAAAAATGGAGCAGAAAGGGTAGGAGAAGACAAACACTTCTAAAAAGTCACAAAATAACTACACACTTAAAACTTTTTAAGAGATTTTAAAAGAAGGGAAAGGAGCGCAAAGATTCAAAATAACTTTGATGCCTCTGAGCGCTTTAAACAGTTTCTAAGTGATGAAAAAAATAATGAAACTTCAATCATTCTTCCAGAATGATTGTAGAAGTAATACCCAGTAAGGCAATATGCCCAATAAAATAATTTGTGCCTTTAAGAAGAAAGTTATCTAATTAATTGTATGAAATATATATAGGGTTCAGCAAAGTCTTGAAGGAGTGTGAAACCAATCCTACCAGAAGAGACAAAAGTAAAAGAAAAGACATATGAGAACCAACTAATAGAAGATTATCAAGAATGCCAACGTGGGCAACTTATAAATGACAAAATCAAAAAGTAATATGAGGTTCAACTTCTTTAATAGGGGAGGGGAAGGTGAAGTAAAAATAATTAAGATGTGTTATGTACATGTACTAACTCCTCATAATGAATGTAGTCATTATGTACTGCAAACATGTACTAATAAAATTTTTTAAATTTCTGTAATGTTAGAGTAACTTATATCTGAGAACTTACATATGACTAAATGCTAACCCCTAGGCCTGGGAGGATCGCTGCAAGTTCAAGGCCAGCCAGGACTACATAGTGAGACCCTGTCTCAAAAAAAAAAAAAAAATTCAGTTGGTAGTATTTACTAGAGGGGGAGATTTAATTTGCATTTTGAGGCTAGCCAAGTTAACTACATCCTTGAATAAAAGGCAACACTTTTCTAAGGAAGATAGTTGATTCCACAGTCTCAAGAATAAATCTATAATGAGAATATTTTCACAAAATGACTAGATGTTGGAAAAAATGAAATTTTTAGAAACAGAGTCCGATAGAACTAATGTTCAAATTAACAAACAAGGGCTACACTAGGAAATAAGCAACTGTTATGGCTTGTAACTACATATCCCCCAAAAGACTCATGTGCACATACGTGGGGCTTTTGGGAGTGACTGGATCATGGATGTGTGATACTAGAGTCATCCACAGATTGGTTTAACAAGTTCTGGGTGTGGGTGACGGATTTACTGAAGAGGGAAGACCCACTCTGGGTGTGGGTGGCACCATCCAATAGGCTTGTAGCCTGGATGGAACAAAAGGGAAAGCAGAAGGAAGGCTGCTGTCTCCTGCCTGCCATGCCATGAATGGTTTCTCCTCTGCCTTGGAAGCAGTTTCTCCTGCCTTGGAAACAGCCAACTATGGACTGAAACTTTTACAAACTGTGAGCTAAAATAAACCTTTCCTCCTTTAACGTGTGGCTGTTGAGTATTTTGTCCCAGCAATGAGAAGGTAACCAAGACAGCAGCTATTATAAATATGTTCAAGGATGTAAAGGCAAATATAAACATAATGAATGAACAGATAGGAATAACTTAGCAAATTTTAAAAGCGAGAATTATAATATCTGAAATAAAAAATTCAACTGTTTGTCATCAGACTGCTAATGAAAGTGTCAATGAACATTAAGTCAATGAAAATAACTCTGAATAAAGACTACACATCAGGTGTTGTTGTACATTCCTGTAACCCCAGCACTCTGGAAGGCTGAGGTAGGAGAATCACAGGTTTGAATCCAGCCTGGGTAACTTAGTCACTTAGCAAGATCCTGTCTCACAATAAAATGTAAATAGAGGGTAGGGATGTAGCTTAGTGCAAAGGCCCTTGATTAATCCCTGGAACAAAAACTAAATAAATTTTTAAAAATAATAAAGAACACAGAGGGTGGACGTGATGGTGTATGCCTGTAATTCTAGCACTTCGGAGACTGAGACAGGAGGATCATTAGCTCTAGGTCAGACAGAGGTGTATAGCAAGGTATAGCAAGACCCTATCTCAATAAAACGAAAACAAACAAAAAACCAGAGAAAAAAACTGGTTAAAAAAATTAAAGAAGGTGGTCATTTAGTGATAGAGTGGTTGTATAGCTTGCGTGGGACCCTAGATTCAAACTCAAGAACCACAAGAGAAAGAAAGAAAGATAAAAGCCTTAGTCAAGTGGGAAAAAAAAAAAAATCAACATTATACCCAGAAGGAAAAGAAGAAAGAGAGAAAATATGAAGATGATAATGGCCAAAAACTTCCCAAATTTTGAAGATAAAAACGTACAGGTTCAAAGAGCTCAGCAAACCCCAAGCCAAAAAAATACCAAAAAACCACCCTTAAGCACAGACAATCAAACTGCTGAAAATCAACAATGAACAGAGAAACTTAAAGGCAGAAAAAAGTGAAATACACACAATATATAAGGAATAAAGATATAAATTATAGCTAACTGCTCAGCAAAAACAATGGAGGCCAAGAGACAACAGAAAAATATCACCCTGAGTAGCTGTCTGCCATGTTGTTGCTCACGCATGCACACTGTCTCGCTTTCTTGTGCACGCATGCGCTTTCTCCCTTTCTCTGCCTTCAAATAAACTGTCTTTTACTAAAAAAAGAAAAAGAAAAATATCTATAAAGTTTTTCTGCTATTATCAAACAGCATTCGTGACTTTTTTCATTACTAAGCTTATTTGCATATTAGATTTTCAAATATCTGAACTACATGCACTTGTCTTGCAGAAGTGCATCAACTCAATGGGATCTAGTGTAGTATTTTCTAGGAAAACCCAAGAACCTTATTTTTAATGTTTTGTGTTTTTTGCTAAATTCCTACCAATGATATGAAATCTTACCTTTTTTTGTCAAATTTTTCCATACATTCCAGAGGCTGAATAAACTGAAGAACTTCATCCCATTGACCATCAAGGATTAGCTGCCTAAATAAAGAAAAATCCAGAATGTCAACAAATTCAGGGTGCACTAATGATGACAGAATAGTATTTAAACTTCACAAAGCCCATAATGAAATTAACATTTGGTTTCTCAAATACTACAATAAAACAAAAATTTTCACATTTTTAACAATATATGCTATATGAAAAAAAATTTGTGAATCTGCAACCATTCTTCATATTAGTATATGTGTGGTGACTGACTTTGTAATAACACTAGACTAAGCCTAAAAGTTCCTTAATTTCCCTATTCGCCTTACAGTTTAAAGCAAGCACGTACTATTTAAGAACCTGTGGGTGAAGCTCAGTGGTAGAACACTTGCCGAGTGTGTACAAGGCCCTGGACTCAATCTGCAGGACCAGAACTTATCATAAAACAGAACAATGTGTAGGTATAGTCCACTCTCACTAAATCAATGGTTCCCAACTATGGATGATTTTTGTGCCCCCCACCCACAAAGGACACTTTTAGTTGTCAAAACTTGGGGTAGTAGCCAGATGTTGTGGTGCATGCCTGTAATCTCAGGACTCTGGGAGGCTGAGGCAGGAGAATAATGAGTTGACGTCCAGCCTGGGCAACTTGGTGGCATAGTAATACCTTCCCTTGAAACAAAAAGATAAAAAAGGAGATGTAGCTCAGTGCAAAGGCCCAGAGTTCAATCCTCAGTATTGGGAGATGGAAAGGAACTGGGCTACTACTAGCATCTAGTGGGTAGAGGTCAGGGATGCCTCTGAACATCCTACAACGCATAGGACACACACACACTCACACATGCAAAACAAAGACTTATGTGGCCCAAACTTTAATAGTGTCAATGTTGAAAAATTCTGCTCTAAATTGTGAATTCTGTTTTTGAAGACTTGACACTAAAATTTACGCTCAGAGAAAGAAAACAGTAAGGAATTCAGCACCACAAAAAAGAGGAGTAAGGAGCAAGTGGGTGAAAAAAGAAAAAAATGCGAGGAACATGAACAAGTTTCATCCTACTTTAACCTATGAGAATTTCCAAAAGCCATAAAGCATTCTTATCCTGCTTCTTTTTCTCTTTGTTTTGTTTTGTTTCATTTTGAGATAGGGTCGATAAGAGTTTCACTATGTAGTCCAGGTTGGCCTTGAACTCACTATGTAACCCAGGTTGGCCTTAAACTTGCAGCGATCCTCATGCTTCCGTTTCCCAAATGCTAGGATTACAAGCATGCACCACCACACTCAGCTTTCCACTTCTTTTTCAATAACAATTTCCTTATTTCTAGATTTTTTTTTCAGTAGTAGAGCTTGAACCCACGTCTCTGTGTACACTAGACAAACACTCTTGGGCTAAGCTACATCCTCAGCCCTATTATTTTGAGTCAGGGTCTCACTAAGTAGCCCCGGCTGGCCTTGCTTGTCATCCCCTTGCCTCAACTTCCTGGGATTGCAGCATGTGCCAAATGCTAGGCCTGGATTTTTCGTTATGGTAGAAATTTTAAAAGGGAGGGGTGGGGAGGAGAACCTATATAAAACTGCCAACTTTTTATTCTACAAATAAAGAATATTAGTAACCAATTGACATATATCAGAATCATTTTATAAAGGGACATTTTTCTATTAAAAGGAACATTTTTCTATTAAAAGAGCAGGAAGAACCAAATTGCAAAGGCCAGCCCTTTAAAATGAATACCTTTAGGATACCGAGAAAACTTCCTGTTTTACAGTTCTGTGTAGTTCACACTTGGACCAGTAAGACACAACTAACAGATTCCTGCAGGGTACTTAAGAGCCACTGCTAAATTCCAGACGTATCAGTGCTTGAAAAACAGGGTCAAAAGAAGACTGCCTCAGTGTCAATTCCTAATTATACCACTGGCCAAACTCCCTGAGGCCGAATGACATTCACAACACAACACTATAGCAAGTTCAAATAACTGCCCTAATATAATAAAGGTCTGTGCTTTTTAAAGCCCCTCCTGCTCAGTACTGGGGATTGAATCTACACCCTTCCCAAAGAACTACATCCCCAGCCCCCTTCCTCCTTTTTTGAGACAGGGTCTCACTAAGCCTCCAAAGTGACCAGGCTGGGCTTGAACACATGATCATCCTGCCTCAGCCTCCTAGAGTACGGAGATTACAGGTTTGAGCCACTATGCCCAGATGAACAGTTCATTTTGTCCACAAATATGCATTCCTTGTCAAGGATAAAAAAAGAAGTCATTTCTGCCTGAGAATCTGGGATTTTCTTTTTCCATCCAATTCAAGTTGGGATATATTTAGCTTCCCATTTTGGAAAACATACTAATCCCCTTTGGCTTGCAATTCCACCCCTAAGAATCTTGTCCTAAGAAAATAATCCAAGATTCAAAAAAAGTTTTGTGCATAAAATCTACTCAGTAAAGCATCCAAAAAAAATAGGAAAGAATTATCTAAAAATAGAGGAATGATTAAGAAATTGAAAAAATTCAATGTATAAATTTGGTACTACATGGAGAATCCTTGTGATGTTAATGGATAAAGCAAAACTCTAAATTATACATACCACAAAATTGTTATTATTTTAAGATATGCACAGGAATCGTGTTTCTGGGTGGTGAGGTGATTTTTCTTTATTTTTCTATATTTCTAATAATGAATATATTTGTACAGTGATACATTTTTATATCCACGGCCAGGAAATGGTGTTTCAGAAATATTTTCTTTGCCCTTGTGAGTTTCTGATTTCTTAGTCAAGTATCTTTTCTGCTGATAGCACAAATACAATAAAGTTTTAAAAACATCTGGACAGGGGCTGGGGATTTAGCTCAGTGATTAGAGTGCTTGCCTTGCAAGCACAAGGGCCTGAGTTCCATCCCTGGCACCACAAAAAAAAAAAATAAATAAAAATAAAAATAAAAACATCTGGACCATACTACACTCAAAACATTCCACCAGAAAATAATAGCACTTTGTAAATGTTCTATTATAAATGCAAACATTTTTAAAAATTAGACATCCCTTCATGATTATGAAGTTCTTTGTGCATTATACACCTTACCTTATTAATACTTAACACTTCTTTGAAGGAGCTACAAACCTCACGGCAATAATGAAATCATACCTCAAGAAAAGCATATCATCTGAAAATAGGCCATTTATGACTCCACTTTCCTTCTCAAGGGCCAACATACTAATATGAAGCTTCTTTGAATTCAGGAAGTCCAAAATTAGCTTAATGATTTCAACCTCCTTTACATTCACTGTTTCTTCTGCCGTCATATTGATAACCTAAATATTGAACAGAAGAACAACAAAAGAGTTAGTCCTAATGTTTTACATCTAAATTTAACTGCACAGACTCTACACATAAATGGTTTCTTGGGAATTTTAAGCAGAGGTATTTTTTTAAATAAATTTTTTTTTTTTTGGTGCTGGGATCAAACTTGGGACCTTGCACTTGCTAGGCAAGCACTCTACCACTTGACCTAAATTCCCAACTCCTGAAGTAAAATTAATTTATCAAAACCATGTCATTCTTTTTAAAATCTCATTCTTTAATGTGTAATTCTTTCATGTATCATTTTTTAAAAAGTATTTACAGGTACACATTGGAACAACGACAGATTAAACAGCATCAAGTCTGTGATAACTGCTTCGAAATTAGTTAGAACAGTGGAAAGAAGAAAAAATGAAACAAGAATAATCACAGGGCTGGATTTAGCTCAGTGGTTACAGTGCTTGCCTCGAAAGCACAAGGCCCTGAGTTCAATCCCCAGCACCGAAAAAATAAAAGATCATGACACTGAGTGTGGTGGTATGCAACTGTAATCTCAGGAGGCTGAGGCAAGAGAATCTCGGAGAGTGCAAAGCCAGACTAGGCTACATAGGGAGCTCGTAGGGAGCTCAAGGCCAGCCTAGGACTATATAGGGAGTTTTCCAGTTTAGACTGGTAAGGCCAGTTTAAACTACATAGCAAGACCTTGTATCAAAAAAATAAACGAAAAGGAAAGATTATGACTACTGAGATAAGCTGACAGGTGAGAAAGTGGGGTTGCTCTTACACATGTTTAAAATTTTCCATAATAAAGAATATTTTTAGCTGGGTGTGCTGGCACACATCTGTAATCCCAGCTACTCAGGTGGCTGAGACAGGACCACAGCAAGTTAGAGGCCAGCCTGGACAATTTAGCAAGACCAGGTCTCATATATTTTAAAAAGCTTTGGGGATGTAGCCTAGTGCTCCCTGGGTTCAATCCCCAGTACTGAAAAAAAAGTGCAACTTTAGCTATATTCATAATATCAATGATATTTCAACACCCTAAAATTCCTTCTAACTCCTACCTATAGGTCTGCAGTGATACAAATGAACAAATACGTTATGAAATCATAAAGCCTGAGAAATAGGAGGACTGTGATAATCACTAGGTTGACCTAGTGATCATTTTACAGATGAAGCCATGCAAGTTAAATGGGCTAAAGTGTTGTAGTTTTCAAATGTTAAGGCTCTGGAGCAATGCAAAAGACTACCTACTATACTAGTGAACTAGCTGCAAAGATACTGCATCAGATGTAACAAGCCTATAAGCATTATCTTTTTCACAGGATCAACTTACTTTAACCAAGCTCACAGAAACATAAACACATACATGTAGACACAAAGGTTAGTTTTTCAACTTCACTTTTTGTCATTTTATTTTTTCATAATAAGAAATGCAAATGTCTAGCCAACTAGAATGCTCTCATCAGCAGATGAGTATATTCTCTTATGTAGAGAAGGTGCTAGAATAAACAAGGGAGAGAAATGGTAAGATAATTACATGACTCAAATATTTAATGACATCAGACTAAGCTAATCTCTTTGCATGATAAGGATGTACCTGTCTCAGAAAACAGATAAATCACAAAACTCTGTCCTACTGAGCCAGCTCTCCAATTCCTGATACTCTCGGTTTCCCTTTACAAGTATCTTCTAAACTGACCACTATCCTCCTCTTCACAGACTTTGTCAAAAAGATGAGACAATAAAATTAACGAGACTTTCACTCACTAATCTCTGATTGCATTTCAAAATTACCTTCCTGAGATTACACTAAAAATACACTGGTTATCAATTTTAGCATTCCCCAACTTGTCAGATAATTCTTACCAGCAAAAAGAATGGCTTTTACCAATTTAATTCTCAGAAAAAAATTCTATTCCGATTCTCTGAGCTCTTAGAAGGTACTTCATTTACATCATCATGTGCCAACAGTACAATTTAGTGTGGGACTAAAACTGCAATTTTCTACAATAGGTCAATATAAACATTTTGCAGGTCTCATATTCAACATTCAGTCTCAATATGAGTCAAAATATTAAGCAACTCTACATTGGAATTTATGACAATAGACCCACTTTTATTCATAACCAAAAGTCTAAATTTTCCCCACGCTGCCCAAACCAGCCTTGAACACCTGGCTTCAAGTGATCCTCCTGTCTCAGCCTTCCAAACAGCTGAGACTACAGGCATGTGCCACCGTGCCCTGCATAACTATATATTTGACACTACAATCATTTTGGGTCAGTAGAGCCTAAGAGAAAAAGAAATATGTTTTTTTAGATAGGGTCTTGCCACATACATACAGAGTCTACCAAAAAAATGTATACATTGGAAAATAAAAACATGTATAAGTATTTTAATACTAAATTTATTGAGTCATTATGAGATTAATACAAGTTACCTTTGGCCTCTACAATTACAAGAGGTGCTCAAAGTGGTGGCCATTAGCTTCCAGACATTTATTAGTACAATGAACTGCTCAAGTGTGTATACATTTTTTTGGTGGACTCTGGATATGTGTATGGGGGGTGTGGCTGTAGGTGTGTGTGTATCCAGGCTGGCCTCAAACTGCCAGCCCTCCTACCTCAGCCTACCAATTCTGAGATTATAGGTATGCACCACCACATCTAGCTTGAGAAATACATTCTTTTTTTCTTTTTTGGCAGCACTGGAAATTTAACCCAAGGTCTTTACACTGGGCTACATGCCCAGCCCTTTTTTTCAATTTATTTATTTTGAGACAGTCTCACTAAGTCACTAAATTGCACAAGCTGAGCTCAAACTTGCCATCCTCCTGTCTCAGCTTCTCAGAGTGCTGGGATTACAGGCATGTGCCACCATGCCCGGCCAAAAATTACATTTTTTTTTTTTGAGACAATGTCTCACTATGTAGTTCAGGCTAGCCTTGAACTCACTATGTAGCCCAGGCTGGCCTCAATCTCCCAGTGATCCTCCTGCCTCAGTCTTCTGAGTGCTGGGATTACAGGCATGCACCACCACACCTAGCTACATTCTTTAAAATACATGTATTACGTTGACTTTTGAATAGGTAACAAAATATATCATAATTAACCTAGAACTGAGTCACATTTGAAAAAACACTTAATTAAAGAAAGAGAGGCTTAATTCTATACTATGAAATTCCCAGTGGAAAAGTATGGTATTTTAATAACTCAACTCAAAATTTTTATTATTATAAGCTTTGCTGTTATTGGATACAATATAAACACAGGCATATACTTGATAATATAACCATATTCCCCCCCAAAAAAAAAGACTGGCTCTTATATTAATTTTTGCTCTAAAATATGAAACAGGGCTTATTTTTCAGAGGATTTCTTATTTTTTCATGTACAAAAGTATACATTTATTCATGTACAACAATTTACATTTATTCAGATTCAAAAATCTATATTTATGCCAATACAGGCATATTATCCTCTGATACATTCTGATAGCTCTTCAAACCCAGAATTCCAGCCTGTATGTCTTGTGACTCCATTTCCTATAGAAACATTGGTCCCAATCTCTCATATCCAGCAACAGAGTTCTCCTTAATTGAGCACTTCTTGTCCAAGTAGCCTGCTCATAATGCATTGGCAACACAGCTATCACTGATTTTATTCCATGAATTCTTCACCCATCACAACCTCTTACAAGCCAAGCTTCACAAAGATTCCATTAAATCAAGTGTGAATTGAAGATTTTTGAGACTACAGTGACAATAAAAATGGTGACAGTTAAGAATGACAGTCCACTAAAACTATACTACAAAGCTACTATAATAAAAACAGCATGGTACTGGCACAAAACCAGACCCCAGGACCAATGGAACAGATTAGAAGATGGAAGAAACAGGTCCAAACACTCTCAGTGACCTTATCTTTGACAAAGGGGCCAAACAACCTCACTGGAAGAAAGATAGTCTCTTTAAAAAACGGTGCTGGAAAAACTGGCTCTCCACATGACAAAGGTTGAAACTAGACCCGTGTCTTTCTCCATGCACTAAGCTAAAATCAAAGTGGATCAAAGATCTAAATATTAAAACAGGAACACTAAATCTATTGGAAGATAGAATAGGTAGAACTCTTGAAGACATACATGTAGGCAAGGACTTTATGAACAAATCCCCAGTTGCCCGGGAAATATCACAAATAATCAACAACTGGGACCTGATCTTATCAAAAAGCTTTTGCACAGCAAAAGAAACTACCAACAGAGCGAAAAGACAACCCACAGAGTGGGAAAAAATCTTTGCCACCTTTCTTCTGACAAAGGACTAACATCTCAAATATATAAAGAACTCAAAAAAATCAGACCCCTCAAATTGAAAGACCCAATCCAAAAGTGGGCAGCTGAAATGAATAGACACTTCTCAGATGACGAAGTAGAAACAGCAGATAGACATATGAAAAAATGTTCAAAATCACTAGTCATTCGAGAGGTGCAAATTAAAACAACCCTGAGATTCTACCTCACTCCAAAAATGGCTATTATCAACAAATCAGCCAATAACAAATGCTGGAGGAGCTGTGGAGAAAAAGGAACCCTTCTCCACTGTTGATGGGAATGCAGACTGGTGCAACCGCCAGGGAAATCAGTGTGGAGATTCCTCATGGAAATAGGACTAGAGATTCCATTTGACCCAGCTATTCCACTTCTTGGTGTTTTCCCAAAAGAATTAAAAGCATCATACAGCAGCGATATATGCACACTCATGTTTATAGCAGCATAGTTTGTAATAGCTAAATCTTGGAAACAACCCAAATGCCCATCAACAGCAGAATGGATAAAGAAAATGTGTTTTTTTTTAATACAATGGAGTACTACTCTGCCATAAAGAATGATAAGCTCGAGATATTCCTAGGTAAATAGATGCATCTTGAGACCATACTCTTAAGTGAAATAAATCAGACATGCATGTTTAAATACTGCATAGTTTCTCTGGTATGAGAAACTGAAGGTGTAAATAAAGACTAAAATGTATTATATTGGGAAAGGGAAGAAAATGTGCAAATGGGAAAGGGAACAAGGGAGGGGGAATGGAACAGAGGACAAGAGAAATAAGAAATGGAAGGAAAAAAATGGAAACAAAGCTTTTGTAAATAGGGAGGGAGGAGGGGTGAGGGGAGGGAAATGGTAAAAAAAAGAAGCAACAAGACATGTCATGTTCAGGTACAAATCCCCTATGATAAATGTTATCACTATGTACATCTAAAATGCACCATTAAAATAAAATAAAATTAAAAAAAAAAAGAATGACGGTCCAGGGTTGGGGGTTTAGCTCAAGCAGAAGGCCCCAAATTCGATCCCCAGCACCCTCCCCCCGCAAAAAAGCTGACCAAACATCAAGAATGATGGTCCACAGGAAAGCAAGGCAACAGGCACCAAATTTCAAAAAACATTTTTCATTTCACACGAGTATATTAAATATGTCTGTTACAATTCACCATGTATTGAATTATGAAGACACAAGCATGCCCATTCGTTATCAAGTGCACACATTATTCATGCGTTGTGTCTATACTCCAACTGATCATTTGGCAATAAGTCTTGAGTTCACCTGTTTACACATGCATTTACCTCTCCTCCAAAGGCACCCACTTGTGTATTTACAAATACTTAATTATAATTTATATTATCATTTAAGTATTAATACCAATAATATTATTCCCATTTAATAATATATTAATAGTATTTTATAATTTAATATGTCCAGTATGTGGTGTATCAGATGTATTAAATGCATCCATCAATCTGATGATCTTAACTGGGACTTATTTTGGGGGTAACGCTTATATTACAAGCGTCCTGTGCTCGCTTCAGCAGCACATATACTAAAATTGGAACGATATATTACAAGTGTCCTGAAAAATCATGCTAGGGCTTATTTTCCAGTTAAGTCTTATTTTTGGGGAAATACAGTAGATTACACTTAACTCTTTTCTCTAATCCTGTTGTGTTACTGAAACATTTATAGAGGGTCCCAAAATCCTAATTGCTTAATTTAGAAGTGATATAATTAATTTATTTATATTTTTAACACATAAGAACATGTAGTTTTGGACAGTTTTTAATCTCCTAAAACTATTTACCACTGCACAGCTAAAGTTTTTCTCTAATTCGAAGGGCGTAATTGAATGACAAACACTTCTTTCATCCACTTCTCAAAGGGAAGCTATAAATTCATAATACTTCACTAGCTCGGGAACGATTAAATTTTTTTTTTTTTTTTTGAGACAAAGTCTCACTATGTTGCTCAGGCTAGTTTCAAACTCCTGGGCTCATTGAATCCTTTTGCCTCAGCCGCCTGAGTAGCTAGAACACTAGACACATGTCACCATGCCTGGCTCTAAAATTATCTTTTCCGTTTTTTTGGTGGGGGTGGGAGTGGTGCTGGGGATCAAACTCAGGTCCTTGTGCTTGCTAGGCAAGCACTCTACCACTGAGCTAAATCCCCAACCCTAAAATTATGTTTTCAAACGAGATGCACACAAATGTGTTCAACTAATATTAGTTGAATTAAATAGAGATGCAAAATTACTGAAATGTTTCTATGAAAGTACAGAATAGATCACTTTTGTTTCCAACTGTTATAAAAGCTTTCAAAAGGATGGAGCCTGATTCAACTATTTTGCTAAGTCAACTCTGCAAGCGTCTTAGGTAAACCTGCCAGCCCATCGTACATATGAACAATGTATTTACTGGAAAGAATTTACATAAGGACAACAGTAGGGTTTATTCCACTGAAAATATAGAAAAAACAAAACAAAAAACCAAAAAAACCAAGTGTGTCAGCATTTTCATATTAAATGACAACTCTTTTAAAAAATCACAAAACATGACTACAAATTTTCTATTAAGAAGTAGGTTTTTATAGTCAATATCTCAAGTAGGTAAAGTAAAGAAGTAAAACTTTTTTTATAAATAAATCTATCTGGAAACCAGCTGGAAAGTAGTTAGTATTTCAGTACTAAGATACAATTAACCTCTACAGAAACTAAATCCCAGATGGAGTTCTGTAGATTCCTACTGATTGCTACAAATGAAACAAGATTAGAAAGATGTATTATGGGGCAAGACATAAAATTATGTTTAGAAAAAATAAAAATAAAAAAATAAAATTATGTTTAGAAACCTAAGACTAAAGGTAAAATGTTAACAATAGATAAGAAAGGGCTGGGGATTTAGCTCAGTGCTTAGAGTGTTTGCCTCGCAAGCATGAGGCCCTGAGTTCGATTCCCGGTACCAAAAAAAAGAAAAAAATAGATAAGAAAAAAGAAAAAAATACACACATATATATAGAGAGAGAATTCCACACAGATATATAAAAATTTTCATGAAAAAGAAATCAGTGCTAACTTTCTAGCCAACCATAAAAAGGTATGATTTAAATGTTCCTTTGAAATGATGTTACTTACTTAAAATACAGATTTGGAAAGAAGAAAAACACATGTGACTAGGAATGATTCAGAAGTATAAGGTCAAGGGAATTAGGACATAGTAATAAATTTTATGGTCATGAAAAGAGTCTTTACAGCTCTAATATCTATGATTTCAAGTTCTATAATTGGCTTTAATTTATATTTTAATAATAGAAAGTATATATTCTAAGGTGGAAGACTATTAGGCTTCAAATTTATAAGGTTAATTAAAGAAAATAGATTTCCTCTAGATCATTTAACAAACAAAAGAAAGTCCCTTCAAACTACCACACTTCATCATGTCTGCTCATCACCTTGTGTTTGTAGCAGAGATGCAGCATGTGTCCCTTCTTACTGCTGACAGCTATTCTCTATTCATCAGTTATTCTAATTTACCTTCTGAAACTGTCAAATGATTGTTGGCCTAAAGAAACAAATTATAGTCAGGCATGGTGGTGCATACCTATAATCCCAGCACCCCAGCAGGATTGCAATTTCAATCCCAGACTAGGCAACTTAGTGATTTAGCAAGATCCTGTCTCAAAATAAAAAGTAAAAAGGTGCTAGAGAGAGAGGTAACTCAGTACAAAGGCCCTAAAAATTCAATCCTCAACACTGAAAAAAGAAAGAAAGAAAAAGATATTATATTTAACCAGGTGTAGCTTTACCTAACTATAAAAAGAATTCAATTAATGTAATACTGTTCATTGTATATACATAAAATATCTCTGGAAAAAGAATAAATTGGTAATGAAGGTTGTGTCCAACAAGATAAAGTAGATAATTAAAGAATTGGAATGGGAAGGCAACTTTTCATTATGTATCCTTTCAAGCCTTTTTAGTTTGTATTACGTACAAATATTACCAGTTCAAAAAGATTTTAAATAATAATATATATAAGTAACCAGTTACTTGCAAATCACTGGAAGGAACTAGTAATATAAGTAAGAAAGAAAGTGTATTTCCAAGTGATTTATATTTTTGCCATAATCCAAAACCTTTTCTAATACCTGATTTAGAAGGTATTTGTGCTTCCATATTTAAACACATAATTTCTTTTCTTTTTTTTTTTTTGCACTGGGGTTGAACTTAGGACCTTGAGCTTGGAAGGCAAGCACTCTAACCACTGAGCTAGATCCCCGGCCCCAAACACATAAATATTTTAAGAGCATATTTATTTACTGAAATATTAAAATTCTACAAGAAACTATTTTTAACTCAGACTATTCAATTAAGTCACAGAACCCAGAAAAAGTAAAGAAAAACAAATTTATTCTTGTTAGCTTTTAGCAGCGCATGGTGGCATGTGTGATTTCAGCACTTGGGAGGCTAAGGCAGAAGAACTCCAAGTTTGAGGTCAGCCTGGGCTACACAGTGAGTTCAAGCCCATCCTGGATTATAAAGCAAGACCCTGAAAATGTAAAATGGGAAAGGTTTTTATTTTTTGTGGGGGCTGCTGGGGATCGAACTCAGCCCTTGTACTTACTAGGTGAGCGCTCTACCACTTGAACTAAATCCTTCTCCGCCCCCACCCCCGAAAATGTAAAACGTAAAGTTTCCATTCAGCTAAATTTGCACAAAGGTAAAAGGGACCAATAACAAGGCATAAATAAGAATTACTTAAAACACATATTTATTGTTTATCACCTAGAATACATAAATAGCTTCTTCAAATCCAAAATCCAAAATATTCCAGTTGCAAAGTGAACAAAGTGAGCTGGGAATGGTGATGATGCCAGCAATCCCAGCACTTTGGGAGGCCGAGGCAAAAGGATCATAAATTCAAATCCAGCCAGGACAATTTGATGACTGAGTAAGACCCTGTCTCAAAATTTAAAAAAAAAAAAGTTTAAAGAATTGGCGACGTAGCCCAGTGTAAGAGTGTTTGCTTAGCACGGTTGGAGGCTCTAGGGTCAATCCCTAGTACTGGAAAAAAATAAACAAAAAACCCAATTCACACAACTACATTCAATCAACAAATTCATTAAAAGATGGTCAACCTCACTGGTACAGACTGAGCATCCTTAATCCAAAATCTGAAATGCACCAATTTAAGTTTTAGATTTTGGAGCACTCTGGACACGGTATTGGGTTTTAGATTAGAGATGCTCAACCAATGAAGTCTATGCAAATATTCCAAAATCCCAACATCTGAAACATGTCTGGCCAACTGTACTCCTCAAAGAAGGCAACATTTATGATCTACTAGTTTTGAAAAACTGAAAAGATGATAAACTGGGCACAGTGGCCTGCGCCTATAGGCCCAGCTACCTGGGAAGCTGCCTCAAGAGTCACAAGCCAGCCTGGGCAACACAGTGAGATTCCAGTTAGAAACTAAACAGTGTTTGCTTAGCAAGCACAAGGCCCTGAGTTTGACCCCCAGCACCCTAAATACATAAGTAAATACTATTAACATCTAAGGTTGGTAAGAATGAGGACAAATGCCCTTTAAGGCACTGTTGCTAAGAATGTAAAGTGGGGCAGACTATTTGACAGAACAAAATTTTTATATATGAAAAATACCCTTGGAGTTACCAATTTCAATTCGTCTAGGAACTCAGCCTGCAAATATTTGCAAATGCATATAAAGATACACAGATAAAGCTAGGTGTGGTAACTTGTATCTGTAATTGCTACACTCTAGAGACAGAGAGAGGAGGATGGTGAATTAGAGCCCAGCCTGGGCAACTAAGCTACATAATGAGATCCTGCTCAGAGTTAAAAACTGAAAACAGAGCTGGGGATAAGGCTCAGTGTGAAGGTCATGGGTTCAACCTCCAGTATGAGAAAAACAAACAACAACAAAAACCCATAAAGAAGTTCCGTGAAGATCTGCTTATAATAGAAAAAAAAAACAAAACAAGAAATAAACTAAACTATCATCAATAGCAAAACTGTTAAATAACAGTTGTTAAATTGGTAATTCATACTATAGAATACTAATGCAATGATACAGGCTACACATCCTAAAATGAAAAGGCCATAACAGAATAATATGGGTATCAATAAATATTTGTTGAGTGAATACAAACAGGCCTATTAAAAGGGAGGGGGACATATCTCTTTATCTACAAAAACAGACAAAAAATGGTCTGGAAGGATGAATACCAAACTGTTCAATGTGGTTACCTCTGAAGAGAGGAATGAGATTGGGATGAAGGGCAGGAATGTAGGAAGGAGAAGAGGCTGATGGGAGACTTTTTTTTGAGATAGGATCTCCCTATGTAGCCACGGCTGGCCTCTCCTGGCGATCTTCCTGCCTCTGCCTCCCAAGTACTGGGATTACAGTCAGTATGTGCCACCACACCCAGCTACTTTTTTACTCTTTATCATTTCTACTTCTTGAATGGTTTACAACCAATATACATTCACGTACTGCTTGTACATTTATACATATATTTCCTATATGAATACAACTTTAAAATTTAAAAACCTACAAAAATGAAAAAGAAGGGGTTGGGGATTTAGCTCAGTGGTAGGGTGCTTGCCTAGTAAGCGCAAAGCCTAGGTTTGATGTCCAGCATCCCCCTCCAAAAAAAAAGAAAGAAAGAAAAAGAATTAGCTCTCAAAGAGCCTATTCTGTATAAAGGTGCCAACTAGGGGAAAAAAAAAGGTACCAACTAGAGTAGAATCCCCAAAACAAGATTAACTGCTATGTTTACAATACAAAAAACATTAGGCAATATTCTTGGACCTTACGTGTGCTGTTCAATAAACCCTCACAAAAACCATTCTTCACAGCATAACTTTCACATTCCCTACCATCCTAGTAGTCATCCTCTGAATATTTGTGAGTCTCTCTAAGTCTTAAAGCACCCAATACAGAATACAATACTCCAGATATGGTGTAGTCTGGACAGTAACTATATACACGAAAACTAACACTTACCAGTAACACTGGCATTTAACAATGAACACTCTTAAAATTTCTTTATATCATCATGTATTTGTAAAATGCTGTTTTAGCATTTCCGAGAATTTCAATTTCAAAGCTTTTTAAGGTCTGAAAGAAAACCAACCTAATTCTATTTCCAAGGTTTCAAAATAATGTTTAAAAAATGTTAAGCTAAAAACGGACATTAAGACCCTAATTTTAGCTTCTTCTATAAGAATTTTTTTCAACAAATCAAAAATCACAAAATATGGTACCTAGCCATTAAAAAAAGCATGACTGGAATTAAATGGGTCAAGTATAAATAGTACGGAATTTTATATCCTTTCTTCACATAGCACTAACTCTCTATAAAATCAGATGTTGAGTGATAAAATGAGATAAAGCTCCCAGTAGAATGGCAAGTATATGACTGATCCTTAGTGTAATTTCTTCTCCTCAGAGTTCATATCTTTGATTAAGGACAATGTATCAAATGGACTACTGGGCAGTACCTGTAATTTCAGCTATTCACAAGGCTGAGACAGGGGGATCTTGAGTTTTGAGACCAGCCTGGGGCAATTTAGCAACATCACCTCTCATTCCCACTCCCTGTCCCTGTAACCTCAGCTACACAGGAAACTGAGCCAGGAAGATCACAAAATCATGGCCACCCTGGGCAATTTAGCAATACCGTGTCTCAAAACTTTAAAAAATAGGGCTGGGGATTTAGCTCAGTGGTTAGAGAGCTTGCCTAGCAAACGCAAGGCCCTGAGTTCGATCCCTGGCACACACACACACACACACACACAAAAAAAAAATAAATAAAAAAAGTTTAAAAAAATAAAGTTTTTAAAAGAACTGGGGGTATAGCTCAGTGTTCCCTAAGTTTAATCCCTAATACCTTGAATAAAATTTTTACTTTGAAAAAAATGGACTTTAAAAAAATATTTTAGGGGCTTGGGGATTTAGCTCAGTAGCAGAGTGCTTGCCTAGCAAGTACAAGGCCCTGAGTTCAATTCCCAGCACCTACCAAAAAAAAAAAATTTTTTTAGGTGTAATTTTAAAATAATGGGAAGCTCAATTAGATCAATTATGAGGACAAGGGGAAAAATAATACAATTTTTAAAATAAAATTTTAAAATAAAAAAGATTACAAATGGAGAGTCCTACTTGTAGTGTTTACTTGATATCAATAGCCATCTAAAAAAATTTGAGTATTTATTGGGTTCTAACATAAGGCTACATACCTATGATAGGATAATTAATGTACTATGGAGAACAAGACATAAAAGGTTTTAAATGTGTGTGTAATATTTTGTAATATCTCCATTTTAACAGAAATAAACCCAAATAGAAAAAAAATCAGTTAAAATGAATGACTGGACTATTTAATGTAGTGGCCACAAAACTGAAGGTTGGGGTTGAGGATTTAACTTAAGTAGCAGAGCACTTACCTAGCAAGCACAAGGCCCTGAGTTTGATCCCTAGCACTCAAAAAAAAAAAACCAAAAACTGAAGTGTCCACAGGTGTGGATTTGGAGTCTAAAGACCTAGATTCAAGAATCATATATGAAAATAATACATTTCAAACCTAAAGAATACCAAAAGAAGGCCATGATGCACACCTCTAATCCCAACATTCTGGGAGGCGGAGGCAGGAGGATGGCCAAGTTCAAGCCTAGCTCAGGCAATTTAATGAGACCCTAGCTCAAAATTTAAAAATGCAAAAAGAGGGTTGGGGATTTAGCTCAAGTGGTAGAGTGCTTGCCTAGCAAGCACAAGGTCCTGAGTTCATTCCCCAGCACCAAAAAAAAAAAAAAAAGAAAAAAGTGAAAAAAGGGCTAGGGACATAGCTCAGTAGCTCAGTGTGAAAGCCCCGGGTTCAATTCCCAGGACAACAACAACAAAAGAAAAGACCAAAAGAGAAGAAAATGTCATGGAAGTTCAGGGGTAACAAGATTTTAAAGGATTACTAATATCCTAATATATATAAATAGAAAGGGAAAAGCTACTACCATTTATTATACATCTACTATATGTCGGATCCTGTGCCAAATACTTCCCTGCATTATTTTTGTAATTCTTAGACTATAACTGTCATTGCACAGATGATTACACTAATACTTAGAGATGTTAGGTATTTGCCTCTAGAGCAAATAAGTGCAGAGCCAAGAATGAAATGACCAAGTCTATGTTACTAAACTCCTTTAGCTTTTCCTTTACAACATTCTGACTTTCATAGGGACAAAAATAAGAGGGAATAATTAGGACCTAATATTAATATTAAACCTAGTACCAACATTAGTTTCAAAAACTGGAGTGCAATTTATTTCCTGTGCTGTGTAATGATCTGGCATTTATTAGCTAAATAAATCTAAGGCAATACCTCTTAAACTTTTCTACGTAAGGGCAGAAGAATCTAAACACATATCCAGGGAGTCCTTAAACATAAAATTTCTTTTGATATCTCTGCATTTTACCTTTGAAACTAATGTGAATGTACATTCTCCATATCATCTTTTGGTGTTTTAATATAAAAATATTGTTCCAAATCTTCAACTGAAATTGACAACTCCATAAATGCATGCCATGTTATATGATCTCAGGTGATATTATCTCCTAGCACACTGAAGTACACATCTAAGGTGAAAATACTCCAATTTGAAAAGTATAGGTAAAAAAAAAAAAAAAAGATTAGTACAGGTCAGAAGGAACAGAGTAAGTTACTGCTTTTTTAGTCAAGAACCAAGACCCAGGCATGATGGTGCACGCCCATAATTCCAGCACTCAGAAGGCTGAGGTTGGAGGATTGCCTGGAGTTTGAGGCCAACCTGGACTATACAGTAAATTTGAGCCCAACCTGGGCTACAAAATGATGCTGTGTTTAAAAAAAATCCACACGGAGAATTATTTAGTACCAAATATAACTCAAGTCAGTTATTGGCCATATCCTTACTTACAAGAAAGCCATTCTGACCCATATACAGGAAGGAAATATCCCTTTCTCCACATTATCAAGGTAATGAAGAGTATCTGCCAAAGAGTATGCATGCACCTCAACAGTTCCGACAAGCACTTTAAAGCCACCATAAGAAATAAGATCCTGGACCTAGAAATGTTAAATAGATTATACAGAAATTTTTAACAATCCTTGCCAGTGTCCCCGTCTTTTCAAAGGTAATCAACAGATGCCTTAATTTTCTAAAGTGCTTTCAAATGCATGATTTTATTCAACTTCATAGTCCACTCAAACTAAAACAATAGCAGTCATTAACCCCATTTTATAGAATGAGAAACCAGAGTCAATGGTAAAGTAGCTCTTCCAAGATTGCAATCAGTAGCTAAGAGAAGATTAAATAAATCTCATCTGATTTCTAGTTTACTGATCTACTAAGGGAAATTGCACATCTTTTCATACTTATTTTGAAGTGTTTTTCCAAAGGCAGCACATACTAAATATATCACATGGTATCCATTCAGTAAATAAGTGATAAACTCGAATAAAAAAAGAAAAGAGAGATGGAACACCATTATGTAACCAGGAACATAGAACAATACCCCTGTTCTCTTGTAATACATTGCTAGTACTGGATTTTATACTAAGGGAGAAAAGAACTAAGAAATGAGAGGATGGACAATAAACACAGATTAAAATCCCCTCACCAAATAAATACATAAAATCCAAATTTAAGGGGTTTAGTTTTTTACCTAAAAACATACTATTATGGCTCACTTGCCCTTTTCACAGCTGCATATTAAATTTTCTTTCCTAATGGAATAATGTACCCCCATTACATCTTCCTCTTAAATGAGAACCCCAGAATGTGCCACATAAAGGAAAATGGGCTCTTAGGCGTTTCTCCTTTCTAGTAAAAATGTCAATGCAACACACGCCAACGCTAAAGACAGAAAGGAAAAAAAACTACTTGGATTTAATGTGAAAAAAATTATAGCATCTTTAAAACCTACGTGTTAATTTCTGTAGCATTAACTTTTTTAAGCAGTATGAACTCAAAAAAAAAAAAAAGAGGAAAATACGTAAATGTTAGGATCACAACCTATGGATCTGGGTGGAACAAAGACTTCTCCTTTCATTATGCAGAGAGCACCAAGTTGCCAAAAAAACGCTCCTTTCAAACACCATGTGTAGTTACCAAACGCCTGATCCGGGTATAGAAAAGAAAAAAAAAATCATCTGGTCAAATGCTGCCCCTGCCTACCCTGCTCTCCTTCCCCCTTTTGAAAAACGCCTAGCCCCAGAGCTGGAGCCCCTCTATTTTTTTCTCCCCAATACAGAGAAGTGGTTTAACCCCATGAGTTCTACAACCCCCCTGTGTCTAGGCAGGCTCCTCCTGGCACAAATCCCGTCCCAAATCCACTCGCTGCCGCCCCACCTCCCCCCAACACCCCCAAAAGCCTGCTCCCACCGACCACTGACGTCAGAAAGGCCAAACCCGGCCCCGCGAGGCAGCCCCAAGCCGCCGCCCTCCCCTCCTCCCGGGCAAGGCGTGCCGGGCCGGGGACGCGAGCTCACTCCCCAGTTTTCGCGCGGGCTTCGCAGAGGGGCGAAGGAGGGAAAAAGCGGCGTAGTCACCCTCTCCCGTCCTCGGACAGCAGCGACGTGGACATTAACCCTGCGCTCGCTTGCTGCTCGGGGCCGGGGCCAGGGCGAGGAGCGTCGCTCTGGCCCCAGACTGCGGCTGGCAGTGAGGGAAAGGAGTGGCCAGGAGCGGCGGCCTCGAGCGGCGGCCTCGAGCGGGGGCCTGCGGTTCCCAGATCCTCAGCCGGCGGCGCCGGGGCCTCCCCCGCGACCCGTCTCCTCCCAGCCACCGCCCGAGACTACCCAAGACCCTGCTCCGGGCCGCGAACGCCACCCTCTGGGCCCCGGCTGGACCTAATCAGATGGTGACAGGTGGCGACGGGTGACCATGGCAACCCGAGGTGCGCAGCGGCCCGCCCCCGTCTCCCCGGGCCACTCACCTGAGGGCTCCGAGACGAGCCCGGAGTAGCGTGGAAGGAAAGAAAAGGTGGAGGCCGGTGGCCGGGGCCCCGAGACTGCCGGCTCCGAGCTGGGGCGAGGGCGTGAGGGCGGCGGTACAGGCTTGGCGTCCTTCCTCCTGCCGCCCGTGCGTCAATCCATCAGTCCGTCAGCCCGTCCTTCTCGCGTCCGCCCCTCCCGGCCGACGACCGCTCAGCTCAGCCTCCGGTTGACTGCGGTTGTCAAGCGCGGCTGGAACCGAGCTCCAGCCACCAGCTGCAGCCAATCGCCGCGCTTCCCGAGGCGCCTTAGGACCCCGCCGCGCGGGGCGGCCAGGCAGGTGCCTGCGCCGGAAGGGAGAGTCGACTGGGTGGGCCCGGGGCCCTGGCGGGGCGGAGTGGAGGGGTCGACTCGCCAGGGGCGCGCAATTGTGTGAAAGGTCGTTAGCCTGACGCAGAACCAGAGCAAGCTGGTGACCCTGTGTCCCAAAATAGCGCGGACGGCATAATCGCTTCCGAAGGGAGAAGTCGTCTGCGCTTTAGGATTGACTCTTAATACTCCTCTCGGATAATTTATTAATAAAGGCTAATGAGATAAATCGTCCCTGTCCTGACCTCTGGTTTTCTAAACTCCACTTCCTCCCTGAAAGCTCCAGTAGCTTATTACTATGTCCCTGATTTCTCATTTTGTGAAGCTGATCTGTCCTGAAGGAGTTTTTCAGTTACTTAACATTTAACATGTTCTCCGTTTTTGTCTACCCTTTTGATTGTAAGCACTTTATTACCGCCCTGTAAGTGCAATAGTATGCCACAAAGACACGAGATGCTCAGCAGAGCTGGTACGGAAGAACACAGAAGTAGAAACCTGTAAGAAGCTCATCCTCACAAAGGCCAGAGTGAGCTGAGCCTCACTAAAGTGGAAAAATGGGGTGAAAGAGATTGGTAAGGAGAATAAACAACATTCTTGGAAGGAAGAATGTTGTCCAAGATAAAAGAAACCATAACTTGAGGAAAAGTTTCTAAGAAAAAATGTTTAATTCTGGGAAAACACCAAAAGCTGAGCAGCAAAACAATTGCCTCGTTTGACTAAATCCTGGAAGGAAGTCTTTATGAACCCTCTCGATGATGAGTGACAGACAAACACAATTTAATGTTACCTATGGTCTTGCTATTAATAATAAAAAAAAAAGCTGTACAGAATGTTTGACTTCAAAAAGTGGGCAGATATGAGATATCTAGAAATAGTCTTGCAATTTTTCAGCCAGTATCTTTCATCTAAGAAACTACTTCTAAATTTTTTTTTTTACTTCTAAATTTTGACTCTCAATAATGTAACTGGTACTGTAGGGAAAGGTAGGGAAAAGATAGGGTAGTGGCCCCATTAGATGTTATTAAAAATTAATAGACAACTTTGACCTCTATAGCCAGACTCTAAAAGCCAGACAACTATAATCAAATAGTTAGAAGCATGAAGACTGCTAGATTCCAACAGTTAAAGAAACAAAGGCAAAGAGACTGGTTCCGGGAAGGTGCCCAGGTAATCCGGTTAACATAAAGGAAACAAACTCCCCCTTTTGATTCTTACATCTACACAACCTGGCCCAAAGCCATCCATATACCCATAATTTCAAAGAAAAGTCACATAGCTATGAGAAATCAAGGCAGAAATAACCAATAAGCCCAAGAGCCAACCAAATTCCAAAGGGCCAACCTTTGGAAAACCTCAGTAAAGGGAGCTACAATGAAAGGCCCACAAGTATTTCACTTTTGAATACTCCCTACTCCCTTTCCCCCTTTTTCCCCACTTTTAAATAAATTGTCCTCTAAATAAATTGTCTTCTCTTAATTTAAACTCGGTTTCTTTAATTCTTTACTGTAGCTGGGTTTACGATTGCTGAGAAATATATTTTCTAACAGGACAACAGCTCACAGTCCACCTCCAGACGTAACATTTTGGTCCATTGGCTGGGAAGACATCTGAATACCCTAAGTGACCAGTCCCAGGGGCGTTGGCCACAGATTAGCTGGAACCAGGCCTCTAGACTAACCCCCACTGAGGGTGGGCTACAGGAAGGCTAGAACCCTAGCTTTCAAGAAAAAAGAGGAAAGGTACTTATTTTTAGTTTCCACTGCAACTCGTCTTGGTGGCTTCACTAGTTTGGGGCTGCAAATGAAAAGTAATGTTAGATTGCTCCGTAGTGGTCTTTTGATACCAAATTGTGACTTGATAAAATGCTATGTAATGGTTTTTATTTTATGTGTCTTTAGACAGCTTAGACTTTATATGCCTTTTATAGAATTCAGATGAGCAGTGGTTACTGTGCTAGCTAGTTAAATGCTCTTAGAACAGCTGCCACTCTCTTAAAACAGAGGACAGGTTTCACTGGGACAATCTGACCTGATCCCTCCCCCACATGTGTGGAGGGGAATGTCAAGCCTGCATTGCCTCAGTTTCCTTTCTGGTCTGATCCTCCTCAGTGGGGAGGTAACTTAGCTCTTGAGATTTCCCTCTCCTGCCTTCCCAGGCTGTGAGTGAAGACTCACCAGCGGGCTGCCTCATTAACCCACCTTGAGCGTGAGAGGAAACAATATTTCTTTGCTGATCTTTTATTCCAACCTTGCCCTGCCCTTTGTGCTTTCTCTTTTTTTGTAGAGGCATGTTTCTACTAAAGATCAGAGAGGAACCCTTAAAGTTTTGGGTTAGCCTTTCTCCTTTATAACTGAAACTTTCTAGTTAAGTCCATAGATCATGAGTACCCGTCTATAAGGGTGCCAAAGATAGGAATGTCATTTTAAGCAAGGAGCACATACCCTGTCTCTAGGTCAGATGAGACTTTTTAGATCTTGCTCATCCAGGTGGACACACATGAGGACGTGCCCAGTCCAGCTGTCCTGAGCACAGTCTCCTGGCCAGCAGGCTCAGGAGACTGAACCGGAGACACAGTGGAAAGAACCAACCTCTAGGTGATACTAGAGGGAGCTGTTTCCATAAACAGCACATATACGGGCCAAAACACTTAAGACTTTACAGGAAGGATTTCTAAACTGTCCTTTCTTCTCCTTTTCTGAACTGAAGGACACAAACTCAGCCGGCTTGAAAGCCGTGGCTCCCCTGTTTGGGTGGCTGGCTGGGATCATGTCCCAAGCCGTACAGATAGAAGTGGCTTATCAAGTGATGGTTGACACCATCGATGGGACTTGATGAACTCTATAGACTTATGCCTAGAAGGAGTCCAATGGTTCATTTTTTTTTGTTCACTTTCTTACTCTCAGAGAAGGCCCCAACTTCCCAGTCCTCCCCTTTCCCCCCTAGATTTAATTCTCATGTGTGGGGGAGGGAATGGAGAATGCACTGACAAATATGCCTTTACTAAGAATGTAATTTGTGATTGCTAGACAATAGATATGGACTTTAATCTGTGAGTTCCTTAAATATATTGTAACTACCAGGTCATAAGCTTCTCAGAGTAAATTTAGATAAAGCCTAGCCAGTGCCGGTGTGAGGAAAGTTGCTTGGGGGACTAGAGGAAACAAGGTCCCCAGAGACTTCTTTGTCCTAGGGCCCAGGGCTGAGATTTTCTCTGGACTACCTGTCTGTTCGTTCCCTACATCTCTCCACAGGTTAGGATTTCCAATATGGCTTGTCTCTCTTGTGTCAGCTCACTCAAGATACTTAAAACAGGCCCTGTCTGAGCCCCCTCCTAGAGACTTGAAATACTTGTTTGCCCCTGCCCCCTACCGGGGACAACTTCGAGCTGCTTGCTTGCCCTTAGGTTACAATGACACCACCTCTCCCCACAGAGGGTATAGCCATAAAAAAAAAAAGCATGGCTTTGGTGTTAAAATCTGGCTCAAGCTTTTCTTAAAGGAGCCTTCTGGTGCTCTCTCCATTTGAGGTGTAATACAGGCACCATTGTAAGAGGGGTTGTAAAGGCCCTGGTCCAATTCCACGGGGAGGAAGACCTCAGGGGGGTGCTGGCCTAAATCCATACACAGGTAAGGTGGATAAGTCCCGACAATGGTAACAGCAGATGAGGGATTCAAATTTCCACGCACTTGAACTCCCTGTTTATTGTGTGCCCCATTGGGAAGAAGGTGTCGTGGGTTTGAGTCCCAGACAGGCTTTCTCCCACCTTAGGCAGGAGGAGAGATGTCCTAGTAAAGCGTACAACAGGTGGGCTAAGTCCTAGACAGGCTTTCTTCCCCACTTCGACGTGGGGGAAACTTTTGCACTTCAGTGAGTGTAAAGTGACCCTTACTATTGGTCTTTCTCTTCCTTTAGATGGGGATTGGACAATCAGCCATTCCACCACGATGGCCCCTAGTGGAATTTTTTTTTTTTTTTTGTGGTGCCGGGGATCGAACTCAGGCCCTTGTGCTTGCAAGGCAAGCACTCTAATTACTGAGCTAAATCCCCAGCACCCCTAGTAGAATTTTAAAAGGTAAATTTTTTGTTTTTGTTTTTTTTGAGATAAGCAACTTCTCTAAACTTCCTCCTTCTGAGCACATATACACCCAGTCCTTGCCCTAGCCCAGAAGAAGTGGCAAAATATGCAGATGCTGACACAAGGAGGCCTAGAACCCACTTTCCTTTCCACAAGAATGGGGACAAAGAGCTGAACATGGCTGGAAGTGGTAAAGCAACTGTAGAGATTTGCATTATCTTTCTGTGCCCCTCTCCTCTCTTTTCCTTACTGTAAAAGACCCTTGGTCACCTGTGTATGGGCAGATGGTGATTTGAGGCAAATGGATCCCTCCATCTCCTTGGAGCTAGCTTTGAATAAATCCTTTTTCCTTTTTACCAAAATATCTGGCCTCCTTTGATTTGGTCAGTGGCAAGCAAATATACCCAAGTCTATGAACCTAAGTGGCTAGTAAAAATAGCAGTTAGAAAACTAGCATGATGATGCAAATAACTCCCAACCTGTTAGGTGTCAGATGTGCTGAGTTCATGGTCACATAACATCAAGGTACGAAGTCACAAACCAAAGGAGAAAGTTAGGAGAGTTTTACTGAAAACAAGAAGAATAGCTCCTGGATTTCTAGGAGGGATTCTGAGTGGGTGGCCCACTGAAGCCCTTTGTGAGGAGTATTTTATGGAGTAAAATCACAATGTGGGTCAAACTGTACAGGGACGTAACTCCCAACCTGTTAGATGTGCCAAATTCATATCTCAGGACTCAGGGACAAAGGAGGTTAAGAGTAGGAAGTTTTATTAAGAGAAACTCCTCCTCAGAGGCAGGAGGGGTCCCAAAAGTGGATTGTCACTGAGGCTCTTTATCTAGGGGTTTTTATAGAGCAAAATCACATCATAGGCTACCTTGGGTCAAACTGTAATCAAACTACAGGATTACAGGTACAGCCACTTAGCTAATATTGATCTAATGGAAATACAAGATATGTAGCAGAGGTATATAACCTAGAGAACAAAGGCATTTCTGGAAGGGGTAGGAGTGAGGGTCAGAGCGTTCTTGTATCTATGTGTTGGTACATTGTATGCGTTTGTTATGTTGTTTAGGCTTGCTGGACCAGATGGTACTACCCAAGGATAGCTTTGGACTGTCGTTCATCTCTGGGGAGCCTTGCAGGCCTGGCCATCATGTCTCCATCTTGGGGCCTGGTTTCTATGAACTCAGCCCTCCACCGAAGGTCTGGCTTGTTTCATCTCTATTCTGATTCTATCTTGGACCAGGTCCCTTTCTAACTGCCTATCACTTTCTACCTAACTTAGCTATCTTCAATAAAACTACAATCAACCTACAGGATCACAAGTATAATTGCTTAGCTAAGTTGATCCAATAGGGAAATGAGGCGTGTACCAAAAGTATACGGAAAGAACAAAGACATTCTCAGACAGGGATGGGAGTATGGGTCCAGATAGTCTGGTCACTGGACCAGGTGGTGCTAATTACAGTATAACCTCAAATTGTGATTTATCTCTAAGGAGCTTGCAAGCGTGGCTATTGGGCTCCATTTTGAGGTCTGGCCCTCTTCAGATTCACCTCCAGCCACCATTTTGATGTGTCTTCATCTTCTGCACTGACTCCTTCCAGGGCCCAATCCCTCTGACTGCCTATTAGTATCTATCTAACTTAGCTGTCTATAATACAAGCATCATTTAAATATTTTAATTTACAATGAGATCTGGAAAGATATACTAATCAGAGACAAACATTTGAGCACTACAAACATTTGGGCAGAGAGCTAGAAAAATAGAACTTTGCTTGGTGTGGTGGTACATGCACCTACTATGGGAGGCTGAGACAGGAGGATGGCAAGTTTGAGTCCAGACTAGGCAATTTAGACAACACTATCTCACAATAAAAATAAAAAGGGCTGGAATGTACCTCAGTGTGAGGGCCCTGGATTCAATCTCTACTACCAAAACAATGATGTACCCCCTACACATACACACACATGCACAGAAGAATCTGATCTGGTGCTGGATTTTGGTATTTCCTTAATTAAGCACAGAATGATGTGCTTTGGCTGTGTTCTCATTTAAGCCTCACAATCTCCCTTAAAATACCTGTTAATTATTTACATTTTAGAGATTAAGGGAAAAACTTGCCCAAGATCACACAGGTGATATGCAGCAAGAGGATTCTAGCCATTCTGAGATTCTGTTTGGTTGGTTTTTGATACAGGGTTGGGCTATGACTAATCCAAGCTGGACTCAAGCTCACTATGTAGCCCAGGCTGATCTCAAACTTGCAGCAATTCTCTTGCCTTGGCCTCCCAAATGCTCAGATTACAGGCATGTGCCACCAAGCCTAGCCATTCTGACTCTTAAGACCTTTTTTTAATCCCACTCTACTGTACTGTATTAATGGAACATTTTAGCTTAAAGGAAGTGAACCTTATTCTAATGAGATAGGGAAAATTAGAAGTCTTGTTTATATCCCCTATACTCTGTGGCATATTGTTATTTGCATTCAAATTTTCAATAAATAATAATCCACAATTTTAGAAACAAATAACCTTTGTATTTCTGGAAAAAAGGAAGTGGAAGGAGAGAAGGCAACAGGCACTGAAACATTAGACGTCTGTGATATCATGTCACTGGTACACTGACAAATGCATTGATTGTGTATTTGCTTCTTACTATAACACCAGGTTTTACCCTACAAGCTTAATAGCTGTTAGCCATGATATCACGTTTCCTTCTATACTTCTGTAACACTGGTTAAGATTAGATCTTCTTGTCTTTCACTTTAGTTTGCTGCAAAAGCAGTGAATTGTTCAGAAAGACAGGCTTTCTTAGATGAGGGATTGTCCTTGGGTCCCAAAGTACTGCCTCAATCGTTCATCAAACATTTGCTGAATGCCTACTCTGGGTCAGGAACTAGGTTGGGCATCATTTGGAAATACAGGTTCCAACATGACAGAATCATTCACAGTGCCTTGTGCTTAAATGCCTGTAGGCTAAGGTGGACCCATTTGAATGTGATTCTCAAATCTCATATATTAGACTCTAAGCACCTAATAAACGTGCTAAAAAAATAAAAGGTATAATATTTTAAAGAGTGCTTTACTTAAAGTAGGGAGGGAACTATTATAAATTAAAAGAAATGTGGACAAGAAACAAATGTAATGAGTGATGCCTTGCTTAGATCCTATTTCAAACTGCCATAGCAGAATAATGGCCCCACAAAGACGTCCATGTTCTAATTCTCAAAATCTGTGAATATGTTACTTGATGTGGATTAAATTAAAGACTTTGGAATGGGGAGGGTATCTTGGGTCACCCAGGTGAGTCCTATGTAATCACAGAGTGTGTCCCAGGTGCCTTCAGAGGGAGACAAGACCAGAGAAGAGTCAGAGAGCCGGGTATGGTCACGTGTGCCTGTAATCCCAGCTACTTGGGAGACTGAGACAGGAGGATTGAAAATATGAGGCCAGCCTGGGCAACCTAGTGAGAACCTGCCTGAAAATAAAAATAGGGATGTGGCCCAGTAGTCCTTGGTTCAATCTCCAGTACAAAAAAAAAGTCAGAGAGATGCAACATTGGTAGCTTTGAAGACTGAAGAAGAGGACCATAAACCAAGAAATGAAGTCTGCGGTCTGCAGAAACTGAAAAAGGCAAGTAAACAGTTTGTCTCCTAAAAGATCCACAAGGAACCACAACCCTGTCAACACCCTGATTTTAGCTTAGCAATGTCAGTTTTGTCAAATTTCTGATCTAGAGAAGTTAAGATAATAAATTTGTGCTACGTCACTAAATGAGCAGATATTCTTTACAGCAGCAATAGAAAAGTAATAAATAAATTCAAAAAAGATATATTGCGAGAAATCAGAAAGATTTAAACAGCTATTGAGTATTGGGCAGAATGCAGAGGAATTAGTGTTAATTTTTGATGGGGTATAATAGTATTTGGGCTGCTTTTTAAAACTTATTGGAAATACAGACAGAAGTACTTACAGATGAAATAATATGACATCTAGGGTTTGCTTTAATATTGCTCTCAATAGATAGGCAAATTGGCAAAAAGTAGGTTGTTAAACCCAGGAGCTCATACTATTCTATGTATGATTGAAGTTTTCTACAAACTTTTTTTAAAAAGTGAATTAACTTAGGAGAGTGCAGTGGTGGACTTAAGATCAGCACTGTCCAAAGAATTTTCTGTCATAGTAGAAATGTTCTGTAGCAGCTATGTCCAGGGCAGTAGCTAATGACCATAAGGTTATTGCATACTTGAAATACATCAAGTACAGTTGTGCATGGTGGTGGCACATGCCTGTTGTCCCAGATACCTGGGAACCTGAGGCAGGAAGGCTGCACGTTCAAGGCCAGCCTTGTCTGCTTAGTGAGACCTTGTTTCAAAATGAAAGAAAAACAAAACAAAACAATAAAAAGGGGTGGGGATGTAGCTCAACGTTAGAGCACAGGTGGGTTCAATCTCTCACACTGTAAGTATATACAGTATGTACATATGTATACACATACACACATATCAAGTGTAACTGACAAACTGAACTTTTACTATATAATTTCTTTTAAATAGTTCTAAGTGGCTACCATATTACAGTGCAGCCTTAGATTTTGGAACGCAGATGTGTTGCCTTACTATCAGAATTCAAAGATAATAAGCTCATGAATCAAGTCAATACACAGCTATCATTATCTTTTCAGCCTCCTGTTCCCCTTTGTGTTCTAGCTGCATCCAGCTTTCATGCCCACTCCCAGCCCTTCTTCACCACAGAGCTAAGGCTTTGAGATCCAGGATATAATTGAGTTTATTCCTGGCCAGAGTGACTGGTCCAGGAAAAATGACCAGAGCCAGGAGGATCATAACCTTTGCTTGGAATTTCCTGAATTAGAAGCATACAACTCCCTGGATCTGGAGTTGTAAAGATGGAACCCTAGAGTTGTTAACCATTATAGTCCTAGGTCATCCCGAGAGCACAGCTAACATTAGGATAAAAGATGGAAAGACACATTTTTTATTTTCCTTAGGTGACCAGACTCAGTCAGTCCTGAAGGCAGCTCTGTCCCTTCTCTCCTGTTTTGCTAGATTCCTTTTCTACAAGGCTTATGCTAGTTTTGAGCTAAATTCTACCATTTGCAACCTTAAAAAGTCTTTGAAGTCCTGTGGAAAACTTCTTGAGTCATTAGCTGAACAGTAAGACAGAATGACTGGGAGACATGACTCAAGCCAGGGCACACTGATACCCCTTCAAGTGCACAGATGAATGGCACCCAGTGTAACTCCCCTAATGCAGGTGTCTTACTTTTCTCATTACTGAGACAAAATACCCAACACCCACACATTAAAGGAAAAACGTTTATTTCCACTTAGTTTGTAAAGCTTTCTGTCCATAGTCAGCTGGCTCCAAGGCAGGGTGGCATGGTAGAGAGGCATCGCAGAGGAGAAACAGTCCATGGCAGGACAGGCAGGAAGCAGCAAGCCTCCCTTTTGCTTTTATTCTATTGAGGGTACAAGCCTATTGGTTAGTGCCACCTACCCCAGGGTGGGGCTTGTCTTCAGTAAATCCATTCAATTACATCCAGAACTATGCTAAACCAATCAGTGTACAAATCCAGTACCACACACCCTTAATCCCAGTGTCACACATCCATGATCCAGCAACCTCCCAAAAGCCACACCTATGAGCCTTTAGGGAGACAACTGTATATAAGCCATGACAGGTTACTACCAGCTCCCTTTTCAGGTTAGAGCAGGCCCTGATTAGCAAAATCAATATACTGTATAGATTATTAATCACTCCAATTCCATTTTGTTGTTTTCAGGCAGGGTTTCGATACACAGTATTACCATAGTCCAGGCCAGTCTTGAGTTCACTATGTTGGCCAGCCGGCTTTGAGTTCATGATCTTGTGCTTGCTTCGGCAGCACATATACTAAAATTGAGCTCATGATCCTCATGCTTCAGCCTTCCAAGTACTGGGATTATAGGCATGTGTCATCATGCTTAACTTCTGCTCTCATTCTTGATTTTATCTTAGAAGATGGGTAGACTTTCCATTGGCTTTTGTTTTTTTAAATAAAAAGGCCAAACCAGTTATTTATTTCATCACAACACTGACTCGTGTATAGTATAAAAAATAAAAAGTTTTTAGCAAGAGTAAGTAGCTAGAATTACCATATTACCAGTAATGGACTAATAATCCTGAGGGAAAGGTGTAAAGCACAGACAAATTCAAGCATTAATCTGTTTAAATTGTCATACTTTATTCCTTCTATCAATAGGTTAAGAAACTAAAATTTTCCCAATACTGATTTATAGATAATGTTTTTGTAAGTGGCAACAAAAAGTTCAGTTTTACAAAATAACATTCAATGATCTCTTTTTTTGCGGGAGGTGCTGGGGATTGAACTCAGGATCTTGCACTTGCTAGGCTCAATGATCTCTTTAAATGTAATTTTAATCCTTATTTTAAACTAAGGGCAATAATAATGTAATGCAATAAGCTAAGTACACACAAAACCTGTACATCCCAAACTACACAGAGGGGTTTCTATAGCCACATATAGTTTTAATCAAGTACACATTTCCACAATGAGCAAGTACTTACAAATATGTTAATATAACACTACTCCAAATGCTTATTTTTCCATCAGTCTTTTAATCATCCTACTACCATTCCTACTACCGAAAGCATTTGTTTTTAGAATCTTTGATCTGGGAAAATGAGTTCTCCTAAAATTTAACGATTACATGTAGTACATAATAAGCCAAAAAGCTTTTTTTTTTTTCTTTTTTGGTGGTGCCGGGGATTGAACTCAGGGCCTTGTGCTTGCAAGGCAAGCACTCTAATCACTGAGCTAAATCCCCAGCCCCAAGCCAAAAAGCTTTTAAATCAAAAAAAGCTTTAATACAAGCACTGACATGAAACTTAGTTTCTGGAAAACAAAAAAAAGTTATCTTTAGAAAAGGTAGTAAAACAAATTATCTTTTAAAACAGAAAAACATTCTTACAAAAATTTGTGGTTTCCTGTATCATCTCCTTAAAAGAAATACAAAGTAGTTCACTATCTTTAATAACCCCTCAGACAACTGTTGTCTAAAAACTTCAGAATACACAAAGCGTGTGCCTTAGCTGTCATAGTCAAAAAGGCCATTTAGATTTTACATATTAAACAGCTAGTATACAGCTTATAATGGCATGAATATATCTAATACATAAATACAAGTTTATTCTGCAGACAGTCCAAAGTCAGAAGGGACTGGATGGTTTGCAGGGTACTTAAACTTATACACAGTCATTAAATACAGTAAGTAATTCAAGTATGTTCATATAAAGTCAGGCAATTAAAGTTTGAATCAAATGCTCTAAAAACAAAGACATGAAAATAAATGCCGAAAACTTTGTATTTCTTCCTCTCATGTACATGCCTAAACATCAGGACATTACTGTAGAAAATAAAGTTATACATAGTTTCCACAGAAGATAATGAAATTTCAGAAGGTACGAAAGGTGTCAAGACCCATAGTTTGCTTCATCAAATGCTTTTCTAGCTCGTTTCAATTCTTCGTTCATAGTAAGCAAGTCTTTAACCCTAGCAAACTTTCTTGGGTCCTTTCGAATCAAGAAGACAATATCTTCAACTTGTACTCGACCTTGTCTTCCAATGGACATTGCCTTGTGAGTCTATTGCAAAGAAACATATTAAATTCAATGTTTCAAATTTTTATTAGCACAGGTTTGGGGTATATAATGATTATATATTCATTATGGGGAGGTGGTACACATATATAACACTTCTTAATTCTTTTTACATCCCCTTGCCCTCCCCTTCTGCCACTTTACCCCATCTGTTTAAATTCGATTTTTAAAGAAATCAATATTTTATTGTTTTAATTTACATTTATTAATTGCTGGTGAGGCTAAATATTTTCTCTAATTATTATAGCTACTCATTTGTGAAATGTCTTTCCATTCATGTGCTTTGTCCATTATCTACTAGGTAATTAGAAATGTTTCTTTTTATGCTTCATAGACTTTTTTTTTAATGCAAAGGACATTATATTATCAACTTTACCAATGTTCTCCTTTTTGTTTTTTGTTTTGAGACCGGGTCTTGCAGTATAGTTCCAGGTGGCTTTGAACTCACTATGTCAGTCCAGGCTGGCCTCAAACTTGTGGCAATCCTGCCTCAACCTCCTGAGTGTTGGGATTACAGGTGTGAGCCACCATACCTGGCACCCTTTTGTTTTTTGATATACGTTCTTTTTTTTAATTTGGTACTGGCTATTGAGCCCAGCACCTCACACATGCTGAACATATGTTCTAACACTCAGCTATACTCTAGCCTGATAGTTTTTTTCCTTCATCTGTATAAAATTATTTACACTTGCTCTTAGCCAAAAGGCTGAGAATATCCCCAGCCCTTTATTGTTGTTACTGTTGTGTTTTTTTAATTTGAAAGAGAGTCTTGCCAAGTTGCCCAATGTAGGGTTGAACTTGCAATCTTCCCGATTTGGCATTTCAGAGTGCTAGAATTATAGGTGTGCACCACCATATTGGGCTCTTGTATGAGTTAATTTTATAATTTCTTTGCAACCACCCATTTCATTTATGCTTTGAGTCCTCCTCCATCTCAACAGCCAATAAATAGTGGTGAGTTTTCTTAGAGCCAAATAACAAACCTCATCCCCTGTCATTATATACTCACCCTATATAAAAACAAAGGTTTATCATATAGCATTATTTCCAATGACTAAAAAATGGAAACTAAATATTTCATACCAAGTCAGTGAGTAAACAAATTTGAGTATATTCGTTCAATTAATATTATGAAGCCATTAAAAATATTATAGAGTACTATGCAATAACATGGGAAAATTGTTCTAGACTTACCTAAGGAAAAAAAGCAGGTTGTAAGACTGTATATGGTTCAAATTTTATAAAAAGCTTTAAAATATGTACAAAAAGATAAAATCAGGGCTGGGGATTTAGCTTAGTGGTCAGAGTGCTTGCCTAGCAAGCCCAAGGCCCTGAGTTCGATCCCCAGCACCACCAGAAAAAAAAAAAAAGATAAAATCATACCTACCAAAATGTTAGCATTAGTAGTCTCTAAGAGGAAGAGTTACATATATATTTATTTATTTACTTTTCCCGGTATTGTTAGACAGGGTCTCAACTACATAGTTTGGGTTTGCTTTTGTGGGGGGAGGGGTACTGGGAATCAAACTCAGGGTCTTGTGGTTGCTAGGCAAGTGCTCTATCACTTTAACTAAATCCCCACCCCCAGTTCAGAGTTCAGGTTTGCTTTGAACTCACTGTGTAGCCCAGGTTGGCCTCGAACTCTTCGTGATCCTCCTTTCTCAACCTCTAACTGCTGGGATTATAGGTGAGTACTACCATGCTCAGCAAAAGTTTATTTTCTTCTTTGTGTTTTTTTTTTATATATTCTAAATTACATCTATTTGATTGCTAATTACCTTTGTAGATAGAAAAAATATTTTTTTCCCTTGGTGTTTTGAGACAAGATCTTACTATGTAGTCCAGACTGGATTCAAACTTGCAATTCTCCTGCCTCAGCCTCCCAAGTGCTGGGATAACAGGTACGTACCACCACATCTGGTTATTTTTGTTTGGTTTTCTTCGGAAGGGGCACTTGGATATGAATATACATATCCTTAAGCAAATATTGGAAGAGGAGGAAAATATTTATTTTGGGTAGAGATAATGGGCAATATTATTATTTTAGTTCAAGGATCTTACAATTCTGTCTTTATAAATAAAACTCCAGAGAGAGTAGAATATATTTATATAATCTCTATACTTAATGACAAATAGTAACTAGGCACTTTTACAAAATAGGAACACACAAATGGATAGTTTATTTCAAAAGGATGCTGTTTTAGTCTTATCTAAAGCTTAGAATTTTAGACCTATTCTTCAATTAATTAAGACTGGGTACAACAAGATAAGTCCTCCAAAAAATAACAATACTTACAAAAGAATCTTACCATTTCAGTGATGAACTCTATGACAAGGTCTTCAAGAATGTCCACTGACTCAGTATAAGGATTCTGGTCATCTCCAAACCCATACATCATACATCGTACTGTAAAAGAACAATCATTTTTGTTTATGTGAACAAATTTAACAATTTCACCAACACTTTTTTCACATCAACTAGAACTGAACCAAGTGATAGACAATACTGGTTTAAAAACATATTTATGGGGCTCGGGATTTAGCCCAGTGGTTAGAGTGCTTGCACTGAGTTCAATCCCCACACCAAAAAAAAACAAAAACAAAAACAAAAAAAAACCATATTTACATTGTATTAGTTGTCTCCAAGTATGGACTGTGTTGCAAAAGGTTTAACCACAGCCTTATAACCAGTCTTATCACCTGGCCTCCAACAAAACTCTCTTCCTTCCCAGGTACTGAATCCTAACATGAACATTCTTTTCCTAATCTCTATATCTACATATCAGCAACCCCCAGAATCCTCTTTAAGAGGAGACTACAACAGGGACAAGGTTAACAATGGTTAGCATCTTCTAGGAGTTTTCTGTATGTGGGTGAGTCAGTGGGGCAATGGAAAAGAGGAGGCAGAAGAGCCTCTGATATGACTACAGCTGAAAAGACAAGAAAGTGCTCCAATTACCCTCTTATGGGAAGAAATAGGGTAACCAAAAGAAGAGGCCAGAGAGTTTACTACAAAGAATCTTGACACTTCAAATGCAACTACCAGCAAAGCCCTCTCCAGTCTCATATGAAGGAAGCACAGAATATTAAAAAAAAGGAAAGTCTAATGCACAGTAGTAATAGTAATTGCTAATAGTTAAAACTTACATAACCCTTACATGCTAAGTACTGTTTTAAAGTCTTTACATATATAACTCATTTAATCTACACAAAAATCCTTTGAAGCAGATACTATTATGATCCCCATGCTATAGGTAAGGAAAGTGAGGCACTGAGTCAACTACTTTACCCAAGATCATACAGCTAGTAAGAGATGGAGCCTGAATTTGAATTCAGCTGATTAGGAAAATTTTACATATTACCTGTACACATGCATTTTTCTGGGGAGAAGAATTATAATTTATGAAATTCTCAAGTATGTAAACGCCATCAAATGCTAGGAATGTTTTATATCTTGATCTGCGTGAGCACAAGCATATATATGTAAAATTCATCAAGCTGTTCCCTTAAGACTTGTA
>PVJO010006233.1:0-90898 GCA_004026905.1 Hystrix cristata | reverse complement strand
GTAAATAAGGACAAAGGGGTAGAATAGTTATTGTATTTAAAAGAGAGAACTAGATAGGGAAAAGGGGGATAAAGAAGAAGGTTAAAAGAAAAGTAAGATGAAAGGGGGGAAAAATGGTAAAGTGTAGTTACACTTATTGCAAATAGGGAGGGGTGGGTGAATGGAAGGGAGGGGAGGGGAAGGGGGGAAGAGGGGGGAAGACCAGGATGTATCATGTACAGGTACAAAATAACAATGTTGATTATGATCATTATGTATGCAATGTACCAATACATGTTCTTGGTAAAAAATAATAAAAAAAAAAAAATGAATAACCTTGACAAATGTGGTTTAGATAGTAAGGTAGGAATGTCTATCGGAAGTGGGTCAAGAAGCAGCCAATAACAATTCTTTTAGAAGTTGTGCTATAAAAGAATCAAAGAGATGGGCTTAAATCTGGAGGGAGGACTGAGGATGGAGCTCTGGGATAGAGCTCTTGCCTAGCTAGCACAAGACCCTGAGTTTAATTTCCAGTACTGGCAAGCAAACGCAAACACACACAAACACACACACACACACACGCTCTGTTGGGAAATGTAGGTTCAAAGGATGGTTTTAGTTTCATTCATCCTATTTTCATTCATCCTAAAATGAACGCTATTCCATGATCTTTGTTTTCAGCAGAAAAATTATAAAGTATAGTGGGAGTAGTTTTGAAAAGGGTATTGAGAGGGAGGTTAGGGTACATTTTTTCTCTGAAAGAGTTTAATTCTGGGGGCTGGGGATTTAGCTCAGCGATTAGAGTGCTTGCCTTGTAAGCACAAGGGCCTGAGTTCGATCCCCGGCACCACAAAAAAAAAAAAAAAAAGAGTTTAATTCTGAGGAAAGTCTGCATACAAAGTCACAAGGTTACACAGCAAACAGGAACAAAAATGCCATGGAAGGGAGCAGGAATGTGTAGCGAGACTCTGCCGGAAAGGAAAAACGCAACAACCTTTAATGAGAGGTAGGTCCCAGATCACAGCCAGAGGAAATTCACCCTCAAGGACCCGAAGTCTCGGTCCTGGCAAAGTCCCTCCAGTTCCCGACTACTCACCCAGAACCAGGACCATCTGGCCGCACAAACAGTAGTAGACGTGCAGAGGCTTCTCGCCGTCGTCATATTCCTCGCGGTCCCGGGTGTCGGAGCAGACCACCGACCGAGACACCACTTTAGGCATGGCTCCAAGAGCAACCAAAAAACTCAGCGGCAGAGAGACGCGCTGAATGACGTCACAAAGGCGCGACGTCAGTCACGTGATAGTAGCTTTTGAACTTCCGGGAAGTACCATCGAGCTAAAATCCATGGGGGCCTCTTTGAGCCGCCAAGAACCTCCTTTGCCTAGGCTAAATTAGTTGGTACTGCTTTAGTTGTGAGACCCTCAAGCTCATTTAAATTATTTACATGGTCATGAATATTAAAATATGCATGTACATCTATGTATATATAAAACCTAATATAAAGAAAAGACTATACATTACATATTATATATGCATAATATAGATTTTAGGTGTGGCTGTAAATATGATTTTATTTTTTGTGGTACTGAGGATTGAACCCAGAACTTTCACACTAAACTACATCTCCAGTCCCCTCCCCCTTTCTTTGGAGACAAGGTCTCACTAAATACCTAAATTGCCCATTGACCCAGGTTTGTCTCAAACTTGCAGTCCTCCTGTCTCAGCCTCCCAGAAGATTAGGATTAGAGCTGTTCACCACCACACCCAATTTCTATTTTAATAGCAGTATTCAGGATGGGGCATTTTCCTCTAGTTTCCTAAAGATATAATTCACAAAAAATTCACCCTTATATACTGCTGAATTTAGTGAGTAATTAGGATGTTCACTAAGTTGTGCAAGCATCGCCATTATCTAATTCTAGAACATTTTCATCATCTCAAAAAGAAGTCCCTAACCTATTAGTAGTCACTATCTGCCTCCTTCCCAGCCCTTGTCAACCACTGATCTACTTTCACTCTCTATAGATTTGCCTATGCTGGACATTGTGTATAAATGGAATCGAACAAAATTGTGGTCATTTGTCTGGCTTCTTTCACTAAACATGTTTTCAACTTTCATCCATATTGTAGTACTTTTTCATTGTATGGATATACCATAGTTTGTTTATCCATTCATTAATTGATTAGCATTGGTCTTGTTACCACTTATGGCTTTTACAGATAACTCTGATATGAACATTTACGTACAAATCTTTGTGAGGACAACTATTTTCATTTCTTTGGAGTGTATACCTAGGAGTGAAATTGCTGGGTCAGATGATAAGTCTATGTTTAACCTTTTGAGGAATGATTAAAGTGTTTTCAAAGCAGCTGTACAATTTTACATTCCCACCAGCAAAGTATGAGAGTTCTGATTTCTCCATACTTTGTCAATAATTGTTCTTGTCATCATCATTATTATTATTATTATTGCCATCTTGGTCAGTATGAAGTGGTATTTCACTGTGGTTTTGATTTGCACTTCCCTAATGACTAATGAGGCTGAACATCTTTTCATGTACTTATTGGCCATTTATATATCTTTTTTTGTGCTGTTTTGTTTTTTAAGGCAGGGTCTGTCTATGTAGTTCAGGCTGACTATGTAGGCCAGGTTGGCCTTGAACTTATGGCAATCTTCCTGCCTCAGCTTCCCAAGTGCTGGGCTTACAGGTATGTGCCACCACACTCGGCTATAATCATTTTTTTGGATCTATTCTGGATCTATACGAATCCTTTGCACATTTTAAATTAGGTTATTTGTCATTTTATTCTTGAGTTGTAAAAGTTCTTTATATATACTGGCTACTAGACCCTGATCTTGTAAATTATTTGCAGTAATCTTTTTTTTTTTTTTTTTTTTTGGTGGTGCCGGGGACCGAACTCAGGCCTTTGTGCTTACAAGGCAAGCACTCTAATCACTGAGCTAAATACCCAGCCCCTATTTGCAGTAATCTTAATAATACTTTGTGGGCCGGGGATTTAGCTCAGTGGTTAGAGTGTTTGCCTTCCAAGCATGAGGCCCTGAGTTCGATTTCCGGTACCAAAACAAACAAACAACAAAAAAATAGTTTGTGCCCCAGGTATAAAGGAACATCTTCCACTCTTCATTCCCTAGCTCAGAAACTCTGCCAGGATTGGCAATTTAAAGCAGTCCACCAGCCTTCGAATGAACATGAATTTATAAGACTGTTCTTTTTGTCTTGAGTTTTGTAGTGCTGCCAATCAAACCCAGGGCCTCGCACATGCTAGGAAAGCACTCTACTGTTGACTACACCCCCAGTTTTTAGCATGCTCTTGCATCACAGATTAACCGCTTCTGCTTGAAGTTGAACTGTGCAGTTAAATAGGTTTTGAAATATATAAATTTTCTGTGCATTTACATTGACATCTGGAAAATGCTACTGGAACTGTAATTCAGTGTGAAATTCCAGTAATATACTCACTGCAAATTTGTGTAGAAATGCAAATCTTTATTTTTGCTTTAACTTTTGACAGCATAAAAAGCAACTAAAGTTAAATTGACATAGCTTGTAATTCAATGTTAGTCGTTGATAGACTTTATTGCAGTATGAGTGTCATATTTACAGTCTTTTATCTTGTAATTTTAGGTTAAAATCATTAGGAAACATTATCAAGTCTATAGCAAAAGCTAATCCCAAAAACATTTGGTGTTCCACAATAGTAGTCGAGGGTGGTTCTTATCATTCAAAAAATTTTCAATCCCAGCCCTGAGCTCAAAGAAATCTCATTAAAACTTTACCACTGTTCCCTGAGTTCAATCCCTGGCACCAAAACACAAAACACAAAACAAAACAAAACTTTACTACTCTTAAACTATTGAACTACTATTGGTAGGACAAATCAAAAATATTCAACTTTATTACTTACTTGGTTTTTTCTTTTCTTTTTAATTTTATTTTAGTGATACATTTTAGACATACATAGTGATAACATTCATCATAGGGAATTGGTACCTGTACATGATATATCTTGCTGCTTCTTTTTTTCCCCATTCCCCTTCCTTGTGTTGTTTCTGGAGACAGGGTCTCACTATGTAGCTCAGGCTGGCCTGTCCTGCGTGCTAGAATTACAGGCATATGCCACCACATCTGGCTTCTCAACTTCTACTTCTGATGAAATTCATGGAACTTACAATGGCTCAGTCCATGAGAGTGACCGAAGTTCACCATTGACATTACTCACTCAGTAACAGAATATAGAGCCAGGTATGGTGGTGTACACCTGTAACACCAGCATTCTGCGAGGCTGAGGCAAGAAGATCACAAATTCGAGCCCAGCCTTGGTGACTTAGTAAGATTCTGTCTCAAAATAAACAATAAAAAATTTTAAAAGGGCAGAGGAAGTAATTCAGTGAGAAGGCCCTGAGGTTACTCTACATCACTGCAGGAAACAAAAAAAAGGAAAGAAAGTAATTTAAAAATAAAAACACACAAGATAGATACAATTATTTTCCTGCAAAGGACCTGCTGCTTAATAATATAACAAGCAGCCATGTGACTTAAATGATTTACATCCCACAAGCTGTGTACATTTGTTCAACTAACCCTTTTTCTGCTCCACACACATTTGTAATGCATCTTAGCAAATTCTGCTGCAGGTCGTATTCAGTGCTTTCTCGACTTCTTTGAGAATCATCTGATCTGCAGTTATTTCACACAGACTATATGTGCAGCCTGACTCTTCAGTCATTTGAAATTCATTGCTGACTCCTTGGGTAAACAACTGAGCAGTATAGGTAACATCCATCAACTCATCAAGTGCCCCCCAAATCCCCTTGAAATCATTTGCCTTGCTTTGGTTTTGTTTCTGTTTAGTGGGAAGGGGTCAGTGTTGGGGACTGAGCTCAGGGGCTTGGCATGCTAAGCACATACTTCACCGCTGAGCCACATCCCCAGCTCCAGCCTTATTTTTAAATTGCCTATTGATCCTGCTTCCAATGGCCTCAACTCTTTGTGTCACAGTTACTGCTGAAGGGCTAATAGTCTGAAACGAGTTTGTTTTCCTCCAGCATATTTCTCTGACTTCTGCAACCAAACATGATGTAATGAATTCACCAGCAGTAAATGGCTTTCCTTGCTTAGCTCAAAGATGAGCCACTCGGAGAGTTACTTTGACAGCAGCCTCATCTTCATTTTTTATTTTCTTGAAGAATGTTGCTATGATAAGATATTCTAACAATTCTAAATTTTTCTCTCTTAGTCTTTTCATGTTCTTTTTTTTAAAAATTTCTAGTTGTTCTAACCATTGGTCTCCTCTGAGTTGAGAAGATTGTGATGAGTACAAAAATCTTGATTCAGCAAATCAGCAAGTAGTGAATCCTGCTTTCAAGGCACTAATTCCCAGTTTCTCTTTGATACCCGCTTATGTCCGAGTGTCTCTAGGTCGGTAACAAACTGCTGCTTCATCGACAAGAGCACGCATTAAACATTGTTGCTTCTTATAAGTGGTTCTCTGAATTTATTTTCTGAGATTATTGGAGTCAAGAAAGACCTTTTGATTGTATATTCTGCTGTTGTTACATTATTGGTATTTGCACTACATTTTATTAGTAGAAGTGGAAACAATTAGAACATAAACTGAGTGTGGTGACCTGTAATCCTAGTTACTTCAGAGGCTGAGGCAGAAAGATCACAAGTTTGAGGCCAGCGTGGGAAATTTAGACTCTATCTCAAAATAAAATTTTAAAAAGAGTTGGAAGAGAGCTCAATGAGCATGTGCCTAATAGGTCCAATACCATGGGTTCAATCCCCAATAGTACAAAGAGAAAGAAAGAAAGAAAGAGAGAAAGAAAGAAAGAAAAGAGGGAAGGAAGAAGGGGAAGGAAGGAAGGAGAGAAGGAAGGAAAAGGAAGAAAGGTAGGTAGGTTTTTTGGCTTCACTAGATAATGGAAGTACAAACTCACAGCTTTGTAATGCGAGAGATGATAGTTTATGTGGTATCTTTCCCTGACCTAAAATAGTTCAGGAAAACAAAAATCTATTCTGCATAACAAAATCTTCATGAATAAAATTCCATAATTTTCCTAGTCATATATTCCCATGTTTCACGGCCCTCCTTTTAGGAAAACTCTCAAATCCTTGCCCATGAACAATTTGGAATTTCTTTTCTTCCCTGGTGCTGCTAAGACCTATGAAAAGGTGCAGCTGCATTGCCAATACACTTCCTTTACATTTAAAGGCATCTCGTTTCTCAGCCCCTGCCTGCTCTTGGACAGGAGTGTGCCTGCTAGTTAGGAAGAGGGTATTTCTTTAAGACGGCAAGGTGAGATGGGGGCAGAAGAAATACTGGGCCCACTGTGCTATAGTTAGTATGTTCTAGCCTGACAATCGTCTGTGCTGGAAAACAATCTTCTGTGTTACTGCTTGCTATGACAACCCTGCTTCTGGTGAGGAATGTGGGGGCACAGTGTTCCTGCAATGCAGTTCCAGTCTACAGTCAGAGAATGCTATTCCCAGACAGATGTCATGGGGCCTCCACGCAGCTTTGATTCATGTTCTTGAGTTGTCTTGATTATGTGGTCCAAGGAAGGAACAAAAAAGGGGGTTTCAGAAAACAGACAAGCCCACAACAAAGTCAAACTACGCCTACATCTTGCAATGTGTTTCTGACATTTATATGCAGTAGTAGGAGCTTCCTGGTGCATTTCATATTCTCCAGGACAGCGCACGCTGCTCCTCAACGGAAGACACTCAATACATCTCTCATGTTCAAACTCCTGTAATTACTACCCATTGAGCCTTAATTCCCCACCCTTGCCTTTGAGGGCATTTAATCAACTTCTGTCGCCCTCACTTTTCTTTCTTTCTTTCCTCCTTTCTTTCCATTTTGAGAAAGGGTCTTGTTTTGTATGTAGCCCAGGATGGCCTCGAACTCATAGTCCTCCTGCCTCAGCCTGAGTGCTGGGATCACAGGTGTGCACCACCATGCCCGGCTGTCACTGTCACTATTCCAAGCTGAGGGCTCATTCCCCAGTGAAGAATCTCTCGACTAGCCAAGCTAAGCTGACCACTTCCCCAGAATATGATTTAGCTCCATGCTCTTGTTCAAGTTCTTGCCCTTATTTAAAGTACCTGCCTTCTTCTCCCTCACAGTGGGCTTTCACCAACTTGAAACAAAACTGAAATTGAGCCATTTCAGGAAACTTGTCCTAGCCGGGCGTGGTGGCACACTCCTGTAATCCCAGCACTCAGGAGGCTGAGGCAGGAGGATAGCTGCAAGTTCGAGGCCAGCGTGGGCTACATAGTGAGTTCAAGGCCAGCCTTCTGCATAGCCAGACCCTGTCTGAAAAAAAAAAAAAAAGGAAACTTGTCCTGATCCCCCCACACTGATGATTCTTCTGCTGTGCAAATCCCTCAACCTTTGGGAGTTCACGTGCTGCTCTTGTGTCCCGCGGTTGCTGTGTTAGGCAGATTTCTAAGCCCCCACCCCACCCCGGAAGATTCCTGGCCCCTGGTGTATACACAAACCATCTCTCAGTTGTTAAAACGAATGCTAATCTAGGTTCTACTGTGAAGAAATTTAATTTGCTTGCCTGTTTGTTTGTTTGTTTATGTGGTACTGAGGATGAAACCCAGGGCCTTGCACATGCTAGGCAAGTGCTCTACCACTGAGCTATAACTCCAGCCCAGGTAGCAGATTTAATTGTCTATAATTAGGTGGTTTTAAAATAGGGAGATTATTCAGGGTGGGACTAACCTAACTAGAGAAGACCTTAAAGTAGACTGAGCATCCCCTGCAAAAAAGAGATTCAATGTGTGAGTGAGATTTGATAGAGAAATTCTGTCTTGCTGACTTCGAAGAGGGAGTAGGCCAGGAATATAGGTGGCCTTTAGGTTAGAGCAGTCCTTGTTTGGCAGGTAGTAATGAAATAGGGACCTCAGTCTTACAACCACGAAGAAATGGATTTGTCCTACAGCTTGTGGTAATTCATCTTTTACTTGTTGGTTGGTAATATGTTAAGCAGTGATAGAAAACCAATGCACTTGTTTTTGGAGATCTTTTGTTGGTTTCATGTTTATATTAATATACTGAAGTTCCTAGATGGGAGGAAAGAGATTTTTTAAATTGAATTTTGTACCCCCTTCCCACCACAGCCATAATATGCTATTAGTGCGACTTGCCTTAACTGAGATGGTTGGAGATAATGAGAAGTAGAAACCCTTGGTCATGAAGCTACCTGCCGTTAAGCAGCAGCGAAAATCACTACCAATGTTAAGTGCCTTGTGCCTCCTGCACAGTGGCTATCTTCTGGACATTTTCACACGAATATCATCAGTCCCAAGAACTCTGGAAGTCCTACTCAAAATTTCCTCTCCCAAACTTGTCCTTCCCCCTGTATATGCTAATTCTGTTAATGACACCTTCAAATCCCCACGTATCTTGGGGCTTAGAGCTTTAGCGTTTGTTGACTTCTTCTGCCCTCTTGCCTCCACATCTGATCTGTTGCCAAGTCCTCTCCATCCACTCCTTCCTCTCCTAGAATACTGTGAAAGTCACCTGGTACAGAATTAATGTAATGAATGTGACCATTGTATGTAGAATGTACCAATACATGTTCTTGGTTTAAAATAAAAAATTTAAAAAAAAAAAAAAAAAAAAAAAAAGAAAGTCACCTACCCGCTCCCCTGGGATCCATCTCCCACGAGCACAGCTCTAATGATGTCACTTCCCTGCCCATCCACCTTTCAGGAAGCCAATAGATTGGCATTCAAAACTTTCTATGACTTAAACCTACCTTTCTCATGTGTTCTATAATTCTTAAAATATGTACTTTACCTCCAAAGTTATTTCGGATTGACCTTTAAAAATCCTTCAAACTGTTATTACTTTTCCAGGTCCATGTACTGTGACTCTTCCCTGCCAACTGCAGCTTTTTCCACGTGCACCTTCCCGTTCCTTTTACTTCAGACCCGCGGTCCTACCAATTCTCTGCAGCCGGGATACTCTCAATACCTTGGACTCTTCAGCACGTACACTAGCTGCTTGGCTCGTTGAACTGCCAAGGGGAAATGTGGTTCCAGAGCCAAATTGTGAGTGCCCAGGACGAAAGAAAAAATCCTGTTCTGTCTGCCTTAAGCTCTCACTCCTTCCCCCAAGACACTCAACACCATTTCATTCACCTCTGCTGTGGGGTGCTCACTGGCCCAAATGTTAGGATCCAAATCCTGCACGCCATCCCACAAAAAAAGGGACTCAGAACACCCATAGTCAAGGCCAATTTACTCGTTTGCTTCTCCGTGATTTTAACCGGTTGTCCTTCTCCCCCAGTCTCTGGTGTCCGCAGCTGTACGTACCCTGGAGTTCCCGCTTTCTAAGAAAGGGTTTTGCCTCCGCCCACTCCTTCTTCCACTAGTTTGGGACTTCAACGTTCCTGTCCCCTCCCTTGCCCCCCCCATCCCAGCCATAGTGAGCACTTGAATAAGTGATCTGGTCGCAAAAGAAAAAAAGCAGAAAACGTCCCAAGCAGACACGACCCCGTTCCACAACTAATTCCTTGTGAATTGTAAGCTTTCCTTTGCCCTGAGACTTGCTTTAAGCCCCTGGACCATCCAGGCACCACTCCCTGCCGGCTCGCCGGGCTTTAATGACCTAAGCAACTTTCGCTCCCCTCCCCCGGCTGCGTCTTGGTTCGGCCTGTCCGGGGTTTGGCGTTCCACACCCCTCCTTCCTTTCAGGTTGGTTCAGCCCCCGTCTACTCGGGGGTGGTGCTTAGCCGGCGCCAGACCGACCCTCGACTTCGGAGGGGCAGCGCTGTTCCTCTGGGAGCCTCGTCCTTGGCTTCTTCGGCTTCTCCATCCTCCTCGGCCACCTCACCGTCCGCGGCCGCCCGAGACCCTGGTGTATGCCCCACCCTTGACCCCGCCAGAGATATGTCCACCCCGGCTCGGCGGCGCCTCATGAGGGACTTCAAGAGGTAAACCGTCGGGGCGAGCGGAGGCCGGGGGCTGCCGGCCGGGGCACAGGGCGGGTCCCGACCGGACGGGGGGCTGGGGCGGGGGGCGGCCGCGAACGGGCGCGAGTGCCGGACCCGGGGGCCTGTCTGTTTCTCTGAAGGCTGCAGGAAGATCCTCCGGCGGGAGTCAGTGGGGCTCCGTCCGAGAACAACATAATGGTGTGGAACGCGGTCATTTTCGGGTGAGTCTGCGTTCGCGGCGCCGGCGAGGGCTGGGGGGCCGGAGCGGGCTCAGTCTGCCTCCTAGGGCAGGGCCCTGGCGAAGGCGGAGGGTGAGAGGGAGACTGGGTTTGGCTGGGCCTAGGCGCCTCCCCGGAGCCTGTGCCTCGATTAGCTCAGTTCCCGCTGCCAGGGGAACCGTTGGGGGTTTAGGGGGGCGGGGTGGGGAGTGGTGGCGCTGGGGCGCGGCGGCCTGCGCCTTGTCGCCGAGCCCAGCGTGCGCTTGTGGCGGCTTTTCTGCCGGCCGCGGGCTTGACCTGAGGTAACGGGGGCCGGCCGGGGAACAGCCACCTCCGGAGCCGAGCGGAGGGAAGGGGGCCCGGTATGGCAACTGACCGTTTTTTTCTGTTGCAGGCCTGAAGGGACCCCATTTGAGGACGGTAAGAGAGAGAGTTTCTTTACCCACCTTTCAGGAGCCTGATCATCTGGGGAAGGGGTTCCCAGGGATCTTGCAAGTACCTCCTACTTAGGAACCTGCTTCTGCCTAGCCTCTGCCTACTAAAGGCTTGAGTGGAATCCAGTGTGCGGCGCGTTGTTCTGTATGTTGTCTGCTTGACTAGAAAGGCACCTGGTTTTTCGCTTTCTTCTTTATTAAACATTCTTGATGAGGCGGTGACTGAGGTAGGATGAAACCAACCAGTTGACAATCAGCAGAGACCCCAGAGACCATCTAATTCAGAATCCTATCTCAAGGGCAGGGATTGTGGTCAGCAGGTGCTTAGCATGTGTTTACCGGATGCTAAATGGATCCAAGAATCCTTTGCACACAACTATCTGGTTTCTACAATCTGACATTGAATGCCTGTCGGTTTCACTACTCTGAGATGGTCTTAAATGCCTAATGTGAATATATATTACTTCTTTATTTTAAATGGCTTTGCAGTGTGTGCTTTCAAGACTTTATGGTCTGTAATCTCAAAGCTTTAGAATTGAGGTTTGCCTTTTTTGACCACTGTCCAACCTACTTGAAGGTACTACATGTACCAGTAGGCATATAAATTTTAGATAATTTAGGTTTAACTTTAAAAAACACACATGTTAATTGCTCTTTAAAAACTTTGTTTTGGGATAATTACAGATTCATGTGCAGTCACAGGAAGTACTAGAGAGAGAGAGACCCTGTATACTCTTTAACTCACACCCCCTCCCACATACCCTCTCCTGCTTGGTAACATCTTGAATGTCTATACTACAGTATCACAACAAGGAAATTGACAGTGGTATAATTTTCATATGCACTCATTAGTGTGTTCAGTTGTTCATTGTTTTTTTGAAAGTTTAATACATTTAAACGATGGTTAAAGGTATTTGGGCTCATGAAATTCTCTAATATTTTAAATATTTACAAAAGAAAAGGATCTTTCTGTTATTTTTTTCTCAATGATTTATCTTCCTTTGGTCACATAGCATTTGGCATATATACATACACTCACTCCCTTCAGTTTGAAGGTGGGAACAAAAACATTTCTGCAAACTACTTAATATTTATGTTGCTGAGTTGGATTGCTTTTTGATGCTGCCAGTCCCCAAATTACCGTGAGGTAAGTCAAGATCAACCAATTCTATACTTGTCTCGAATACTCAGATTCCTTAGGAACCTGCAGACCAGTGGTGGTGAACCTACATCACACCTGCTATAGCAGGCTATTTGTTATCAGTGAAAACTCTAACAGGCTCACTATCAGTGTTGTAGACAGTCACCCAAATACTTCTGGCTTCCTTTCTGTTTCACCTCTGGGTAAATATCACTGCTTTTCAGTGCTGCAATAAAAAGAAATGACAGTAGGAGAGAGTACTTCTAAGGGCATACTACTTTGGTGTGCTGAATCATTTGAACTGATTGGTAGCAAGAGCTAGCTAGACTTACTTTTTCTCTACTAGATTGGTGCTAATTCTTTATAACTAAGCTCTATGTGCAGATTAACTGTATTTGTGTTGACTCTAGTAAGCTTTGTTTTCATTGGCTTTTTTCCTCATTTTACTCAGACTATTTTATACTAGGTACAGCTGTATTAATAGTGCATCACTCTGCTTAGAGGTTGACTACTTAAAATTTCAAGGGTGCTTCTCTTGTTTTAAGTGGTATGAATTGAAAAGGTACTCATGGAATCCATTATCTACCTGGACCTGTCCCCTTTGACACTACTACTGGCTCTAGTTTTGATGATATGAGTCTATCCTGAAAGGATTACACAGGGTAAATGATAGTACCCTTCTCTGATTCATTCTATCAACCAGTATGCCATCCATGGATGCTTCCTCAGGTTCCTAGAGCACTGACTGGCTACAAAAATAGTTTGAGCATTTTTTGAGTACTCCTAGTTGTAGCTGAGAAATTTATAAATTAAGGAAAAGATTGGTTTAGGGATAAGTGACACAGGTAATTTTGTTGCTTCCAGTGTGTTATAAATCAAGAGCCTTCTAACTACTTTTGCTTCTTCCTTGTAAACCATTCGTGGTACAGGTTTCTGACACTAATTAAAGAGAGGAAATTTTAAGAAAAGGAATTCTTCAAAGTAGTTTGATTTAACTTCACACACTTGAAGTAAGAGGAGTGTATCCTGAAGAGTTTACATTGCCAAAACAGGGGGCAGGGGTGGGATGCTTTCTTGTCAAAACATCTTGGTGTAGATGGTGAATACAAAGGTTATGGAATATAATATTCCTCATCACATCATTGAAAAATTGTTAATAGACATGGTAAGGTACTGGTATTTGCTTTTTACAATAGATGTATTCTTTATTTATTTATTTATTTATTTTGTAGTGGAGATCGAACTTAGTGCCTTGTGCTTGCAAGGCAAGCACTCTAACCACTGAGCTAAATCCCTAGCCCAGATATATTCTTAAGAACTTAGGAGTATAAATCTTTTCTGTTTTAAAAGGATTCAAAGTCCACTAAGGATGTTCTTAAAGTAAATAAATCCTTTGATGAAAAGTTTTGGTATTATCTTAGAAATCAGAATTTTCAGTTATCAAAAATTTTTAAAATATGTGTACTTTGCTTTTTCCCCAGGGGTCACAAAGTAGTAGCCAAATGGCAGAAAACACCTGCAAAGGGGTTTCTTTGGCTAGCACAGTATTTTCAAAAGTTTGAATTTGTGTATATCTTTAGGCAGAATATGCATTATCTAGTTCACTCACATCAGTCCTTATTGCCATGCATCAGCCATCTAATGCTATGTAATTATTCTGGTCTCTATGGATAGGATTAATTTAAGCTTTCCTTACAATGTTTTGGCCTCCTCAGGAAGATGAACTATATCAGTAGAGATTGTGTACAATAATGGTGAGGTCAAATTTTTAGTTATTTTAATAGATTAGTCTTCCACATATTTTGAGTGTAAGCTCTAGTGCTAAATTGTATATTTTATGACTTTTAATTTTCTATTTGGTTAGACCTTAGAAATTGCATTGAGTGTTGTACTCAAGAGGTTCTGATTGTTTAATTTGGCTAAAAGTATGAAATATCCGCTTTTTAATGTGTACATTGAATAAGATTTGGGCAAGTCTTAATTTATATCTGAGTAGACATAATTTGCTTCACTTCTAAAGATATTAAAAGCTGTTTTAAAAGACTTCATTAACTGTGGTAGCTAGGCAACCATCTTGTTGAAGCTCTGGGCAAGTGTTAGGCAGAAAGCTCAAGTCAAGGAATTTTGAGCCACCAATATATGTACTCATTTTATATTTAACCATGAGTGTTTGATGTACGCTAGAAAGCAAGTACTGCTTGTTACCTGAATTCATTAATTGTCTACTTTTTACTGATGGTGAAGCTTGGATTTAAAATTTTTGCCTTCTTCAGTCAGATCTAGAAGTGTGAGATTTTAGAATTATAGATAAAATAATTGCCCATATTTATGGAGTGCTTATTTTGTGGCACTGTGCATATCTGCCTCATTTAAGCCTTATAACCAATGCTGTGGTGGGAACTATTATTAACCTCATTTTATACATGAGGAACTTGAGGTGTGGTCAAGTTAAGCACTTTTCCCAAGGTGTCATGGCTAGTAAATGGCAAAGCAAGGATTTGAGCCCAGGCCTAACTGCAAAGCTTGTGTGCTTACCCACTGTGCTCTACTGTTTTTGCCTCTGCCTCCTTGTATATGTACTGGTTTACTGCTTTTACATATCCTACTTAACAATGGTTTTAACTTAAGGTAGCTGGGATCTTTGTGTGTGATTAAGCCTGCTCAGTTTTAGAGCAGTTTCTTGGTGATAAATCACTTACCTACAAATTTAATCAAACTTCAGCACTGATCCCAATATACTTACATTTGAGATTCATAAGGAAGCTCAAAGTTTTGAACTCTTTACCACTCCCATTTTTTTGCATATTACAATGTAAATAATAATGAAAAGGAAGAACTATGCTTTCTTTTCAAAAAGGTTTTTGACCAGGTGATGATAAGGTGGAATATGTTCTGAAGGACTACAGTATAGTATGTTTATCTGTTCCATAATATTTTACTTCTTTTCCTTAGTTGTAATACATGCTATCTGCAGATTTGGCTTCCAAAAGAAAAGAGTGACAAGTTTGGGGAATATAACATGTCTCTAAATACTACATTTTATTTTATATTTATTTTGTGGTTCTGGAGATCAAACCCAGCACATTGTGCATACTAAGCAAGCTCTGTAACGCTGAACTACATCCCTAGCCTCATGCTGCATTTTAAATTAAAGTTTTGGACCGCACATTCATACCAATGTCAACTTTGTTAGCAAGTTGTTTCCTAGTTCAGTTTATGTAGGACACGAACTTTTTGGTATTGTTATTTAACATAGTAGCAGCATGATTGTAGTGTTCTCTTTTGTTCTTAGGCAGTAATGAACTTATTAATGGGAGCAAGGAGGAAATACATTGCAAACTCTCAAGGAATCAGCAATGAATTATACTCTATCAGAAATGTAGTCTATTGTATTGCAATAAATAATTATTAAATGGCCAGAGTAATACCATAGAACATGCATTGCCTTATACCAGATAGTAACTGATTCCTTTCTTAGGTTTACTTGAACAGATTTGAGTCAGGAAAAAGAATTGCCCAGTTGTTGTTTTCAATTTATTTAATACAAACGTTTTGAAAGACACAATCTCCCCAGATCTCAACATCTGACAGTTCCTGTATGAGATCTAGTTTGTCTGTATCCTAGTATGAGTTAAGGCCTCCTGCTACCCCAGGTTGACACATGTTAAAAAAATAATTTGTTTCAATAGTAGTAGCCTAAACAAACATCATTAGAAACATAAATTTGCAGGAGTCATGAATACAATATAAACTAAATATAATTTTTAGAATTATTTCTGCTATTAATTCCCTCCTTTAGTGTAAATAATTGACTTGATTTTATAGTGAAGTACTTTTTTTTTTTTTTTTTTTGGTGCTGGGGATTGAACTCAGGGCCTTGTGCTTTGAAGATGAGCACTCTAACCAGTGAGCTAAATTCCCAGCCCTATAGTGAAGTACTTTATGAGTCATACATAAGGGTTTTTGAGAGGGATTGTGAAGTTCTGGCTTAAATTCAATTACATTTTCATTATAGAGTCACTATTACATGAAAAAGAATAGTGAATATTTCTATACTTATTCTCTTCTACTTTAAAAAATAACAACTATGTGTGCACTGGTTTTTTGAGCTTTTGCGCTTTTTCTTTTCTGAGACAGGATCTCACTGTGTAATTCAGGCTGGCCTTGAGCTCATGGTGATCCTCCTGCCTCAGCCTCGCAAATGCTGGGATTACAGGCTTGCACCACCATGCCTGGCTGTGTTTTTATTTCTAGTCCACTTAAAATCACATGAGATTTTAAGATGGCAACTGACTGAGATGTAGGCCTTTGAGGTCTTACAGTCTCCTGAAGGATGAAGGCCACATTTTGGGTCCATTTTATTATAAAGGTATTTTCAAAATGCACAGTAGCTACAATTATTCTGGAGGCAGTAATGTTCAGTTTGAGCAGAGAATGGTGAATGGAGAATAATGGCAAACAAAAATCACCTTCAGATAGTGATTCTTAGAATATCTGTCCATCTTTAGAGCAGTTCTAACAGATATATTTCTTACCTGGTCTATATTTCCTCCCTACACTATAGCTTTGCATTATTTCATTTAATACTTGAAAAAACTCAAATAACATTAAAAACAAAGTACTAATAAAGTGATAAACACATTTTCTTAACTCTTTCTTTTCCAACTACAGGAACATTTAAACTTACAATAGAATTCACTGAAGAATATCCGAATAAACCACCTACAGTTAGATTTGTCTCTAAGATGTTTCATCCAAATGGCAAGTATAACTTATAATACAGTATTTTAAACTGCCACGTTTATTAGGGTGGTATTCTGTATACTTCCTACTTGAGTATTTGCTTGAGTATCTTGCTGTTTCCTGAAATGTAAACTTGTTGCCATTTTGATCTATATAAGTAGTTTTAGAACTGAAACAATGAAAATACTTTCCCTTTGCCTGGCCTCAAAGCCTCCTGGTTTTGATGATCTCTGTCACTTACTTGTTAAACAAAAATAAGAATACTATTGAGATTTCCTTTTATTCTGTGCTAGATTGGGTTAGTCATGTGTTGTAATTATCTTCACTAGCTTTTAGAACAGTGGTTTTCAGCTTCGCATGTATATCAGAATTCCCATGGAATGTTTAAGAAATACAGATGCCCTGGCTCCACTCCAGACCTGCAAAATACCAGATTCTGCTATTAAGGGCCATGCATACAGTATGTTAGAAAAATGTTACAGCTCTACAGGATTCTGACTTTTGCCTTTTTTCTACTTTTAATATTTCAAATAGGAGATAGAGTTTACAAATTTGGTGCAATGAATTTCCCACAATTGTATGGATAAAGACCCTGTTAGAAAATGTGTATAATTTTGTGGAAAATAGGGTAGTCTTTTCAGAAAAATGAGTACTAAGTATCTTCCAGGTATATACTAATCACATTTCACATTCTGATCATCCTAATTATCTGACTAGTAAGTTATGATCCCTCTATCTTTTTAGGCAGGTACCTAGGAAGCAGCCTAAATATCTGTTAAAACTTCAAATGCAAAGTATCCTCGACTATTTTTGTTTTGACTATGTTAAAACTTTAGCAATCTTGTTATGTTTAATATACCTACTTCTATGCTCTCAGTCTATGCAGATGGTAGTATATGCCTGGATATACTTCAGAACCGTTGGAGTCCAACGTATGATGTGTCTTCCATTTTAACATCCATACAGGTGAATTTTTCCTTAATGTGACTCTGACCTTTGATATATTTAATTATTATTTTTAAAATGGTAACTTAGACCTTTTTACTTTCAGTCAAAGCATATTTTATAGATAGGTGGTAGACATTAAGGCCCAAATTACGAGCATATGACCCAAACACCGTGTGTGTGTGTGTGTGTGTGTGTGTGTCTTGGCTAGCTACTTGCCCATAATGCAACTGCAGGTTAGTATAGTTAATACATTAATATGCTAAAGACAGCAAATTTAGCTGTTACTTAGAATTCCATTGTCACTACCTGATTAAATAGTTGTTTGTCCCACATATTTTTTTGCATTGAGGACCTGATATTCCAATATTTTTTCTCTGTAGTCTCTATTGGATGAGCCCAATCCCAATAGTCCAGCAAACAGCCAGGCTGCTCAGCTGTACCAGGAGAACAAGCGGGAATATGAAAAGCGTGTTTCTGCAATCGTAGAACAGAGCTGGCGTGACTGTTGACCTCGGATGGAGCAAAAGAAGAAGCTGGCTATAAGAAAAATATATATGGATGTGTTTATCACCTTCTTATTCCTCAATGTTATTATATTTACTTTATTAAAAGCAAAATAGCAGTTGTGCTGTTTCCATCTTCCCTTGCCGAGTTTTTCCTACCCCTTCTACCCTCTTGTTAAACATCAAAAAACACCCTCTGAAATCAAATGTACTGTACCTGGGTTACTTGCAAAAATTACTAATGCTTAATACTTTTTTGTTGTAGCTCATTTCCAGCCTTCAGACAGTTATTTGTGTTACTCTACATTAAAATTTTTTTCATTAAATTTTTAAGATGAATGGTATACACTGGTTCTTATGCATAGTTTGGTGACTAGGATGTTATTTTTAACAAAATTATTTGCGGAAGTGTTTTGTCCTGGCCAGTCCTTCCCTTGTGTGGGAATTAGAAGTGAACGTGTGGCCTAGAGAAAACAAGGAAACAAATCCATATAAACATCCAGTTTGAAAAGGGCATGGGGGCAAAAACGTCCTGAGATACTAATTCCTAAGCAATACAAGTGACAAGATGGTATTTACTGGTAGAAAGGGGAATGTTGAAGGAGCCAGCAAAGGGAGTGCAGCAATTACAGTAACTGACGAATCCACTCCTTGTAAGGTATTGACAGAACACATCTGTTAAGTTTCACAACACTGGTCTTTTGAGCTTTTTGATTTTTAAAGAGGTGTGGGAGCAGAGGAAAGGAAACAATCGTCAGTTTTTGAGCTAGAGAAAGTTGAAGATCCCTTCACTCTTTGAAGAAGTGTTACCCTAGATAAACTTACAATCCTTCATTTTTTTTAGTTTTAATTAATTTAAGGAAGGGAGCATATCCAGCAAACTTTCACTCAAATCCTGAGTTACTGCTGCATGCTTTAGTTTCTTCTTCCCTTTCTGTGTTATGAGAACCTTAAATCCAACATTTGCCATCTTTCTTTGGATATTTACACTTTTAGGTATACAGTGTGAGACAAAGCTTGTAAATGTTTTGTCTGATTTTCATTGTTGCCTTTACGCATTTATCGCTCTTCTAACTTTGCACAAGTAACCCATGTAAAAAATGTACATTTTTCAAGAGTTGTAAATAAAAATAATCTTAAAATTTTGTAGTTGAAGTATAATTATATTTTAGCTCAGTATGAACATTTAGTATTAACTTGTACGCATCTTCCCCCTTTAAAGTAAAATCTTTAAAGCAATAATACTGTTGGTGGGAATGGAAGAGAACACATACTATTGCAGAGAACCTTTTTCCTTTTAGATTGTTAATGCTTTTTAAAAAACATTTTTACAGAGTACAAAATTATTAAATAAGTCATTCAGTATACATTGTGGCGAATGCAAGGGAAAGAAATTGAGATAAGAGGAGAGAAGAAACCTAAGGTATTTATCAGTGTCCTCGAAGTCCAAGATCTGTTGATCCTGGCACTCCACCTCCTAAAAAGCCCTATTTGAAATGGTACCAATCTGATTCAAAATGATGTTTTAAATCCTATGCAAAGCTTGGGCGTACACGTGTCTTGTCATCTTGCTTAATTATAAGTCTTCTGAGGAGCAACCCATCTAATTTTAAAGAGACCAAAACAATGAACACTCTCATGTCTTGGTACTTGGGGGCACTAAATGAAATCAAGTCCTTCTGCTACTCTACTGTCCTTTAAGACATGAGTACAAAAAACTCAACCTAGGGGAGGGGGTTCAAGCTGTAGCAAATACCTCATTAACTGGATTATTTTATCTCAAGTTCATTTCCACTTTAAAATGAAACCTCATTAGTCTTCATTCGTTGGACTGTTCTACATTAATTTTTTCATCCTGCTGTGGCTGGGTGCAAAATCATAGTTGGAGAAATCTAGGATGAGACTGGTAATAGGCAGATTTGGTAACGTTGTATTTTGTACACTGCTGAGAAACTAGTCCTTATCTCTTTCATGGGATAATCCTTAAACAGAGCAGACCTCCCAAAAGATCCCTGGCCAAAGGCACCACTAACGATCCCCTTGAACTTTTCATGCTAATTGCCTTTTCCCCTTTATGATGTTTAACAAACTCCACAGGCTGCATAACTAACAAAACTAAAACACAGCCACCTTCAATCCTGCACTTGCTCGTGTGGGGCAGGGGGTGTGCACTGAAGACTCAAAGTTGTAATTAAGAATTCTTTATTTAGGACCCATCTCGAGCTGTAGGGGTTACTCATAGCAAAGTGAAAACACTGCATACTCCTAAAAAACTGCAGCAGAATGCAGATTTCCATTCATTTTGCAAAGGGGATGGAAAAACAATCCAAAAACGTAGATCTGTGAGACTCAATGTTACATATACATATATGTAAAATTAAAGGGAGTTCTTCAGTACAATTTAAGAGATCCAAATAAAACTTGAAACTGTGTACTGTGCAGGTTTTATAGCAAGGTTACTGGGTTAAAAGTGACTGCTGCCAGGCACGGTGGCACACACCTGTAATCCCAGGACTCAGGAGGCTGAGGCAGGAGGCTCGCCATGTGTTCGAGGCCAGCCTGGGCCACATGGTGAGTTCAAAGCCAGCCTGAACGACATATGAAGACCTGGTCTCAAAAATAAAAAACAAAAACCAAAACAAACAGACAAAAAGATTGCCATTTCAAAGAAATGGAAAATACAACAACCAACTAAAGACAAAATAGAACAAGGTTTTCAATAGTTCATGCTTGCCAACCCCATTCCTTAAAATTATTTCATTCTCAAGTAAAGTGACTGCTCTAATTTTGCATCAGCACCAAAGTTCATGTGTGAAGTTAGGGAATGTGGCCCCTCAAAACCAGAAACCAAATTTGTACATACTTGACCTAATTATTTGATAACTTTAACTACATTAATCTTCTGTTAAGCTCATCTAAATAAATCTGATTTATATGTAACAGTCCCTTACCTTTCTTCTTCTAAAAAAATTCATTTTGTGGGGTTGGGGATTTAGCTCGGTGGTAGAGCACTTGCCTACTAAGTGCAAGGCCCTGAGTTCGATCCCAAGCACCCCCCAAAAAAATTCATTTTGGGAAGCAAGAAATGTAAAGAGAGAAACAAGTCGAGCACTCACATCTCGTGATTTCCAAAGCCACTGTTACACAGAGAATCAAAGACAGGTTTTACTAACTCACTCACTAAACCACAGCTTCACAGGATCAGCAAGAACCCAGTAGGCCAAAAAAAATTATAAACTAGGTGTGGGGGCACATGTCTGTAATCCCAGCACTTGGGAGCCTGAGGCAGGAGGAACACCAAGTTTGGGGCCAGCCTGGACTACACGGCAGGACCCTGTGTCAAAAAAGGACATATACTGTAGGGAGATAATGGCAAGTAAATACCACACACTCTATTAGTCACTGTAAGTACCTAAGAGAGAGATAGGTATAAAGGCTAATCCTTTTATATTTTTAAAATAGTCATTTGACTATAGCATCTTAGTGTAAAATATTTTAAAAAGAAAATTACTATTTATTGGGGGCCAATTATACGTCAAGTATGGTGCTCAGTGTTTTAAGACACTGCAAACAACGTAATCGTCCTCAACATCATTTCATTGGTGCTTAACTATCAACATTCCTATTCATCTGTGCTGTTACAGGTGAGGTTATGCCTGTTTATCTGAGATACAAAAACAAAATCACAAAAAGTGAACAGCCCAACGTTTGGTTGAAGCCAGCATGTAGGTGAAGAGGAAAATTTGTGATGGGGGACTGGAAACTATTCATTCCCATCTACTAAATTATTGTTCATCTACATGTACTCTGGGCTTGAGATACTTCGTGCAAACACCTCTTCCCTTTTCCAAAGACCCAGAGTGTTGCTACTAGGCTGCTGCCCAGAAATAAGCACACTACCATCTTGATCAACTTTGGCTCCTTTTTATTCAGGAAGTATACACTAATTCTTTTTATACGCTTTCTTTTTACATTCCAGAAATAAGCGAAAATAGCAGTTTTAAATATGTTACAAAGTTGGCTTTGGGGGCTTAATAAGCTTTTTGAGAGAGGGACCAGCCAACTGACCTTTTCATCAAAGCACCAATGTAGCTTCAGTCTTTTACCCAGCTCTGCCACAGCTGTGGCTGCCCTGGATGTGCTGTGTATCCAAACCGTGTGAAAGCTACAAGGGAGAGTTGCTGTGAGTCTCTCTGCAAGGCACCAAGAACAAACAGTTCAAGCTTCCTTTCTTCACGTTGAATCAAAGTTTTTGAAACTTTTCAACTGCTCTCTCAAGTAGTGCTCTCTCAGCATGAAGACTAGAATTTGTTAAAATCCATATATCACAAGATACAGTAAATCACTTCCAATATTCTGGAAATCACGTGATACAAGTTATAAATAAAAAGACGACTAAAATTACTTTAAGAAAGTTTTACATCATTTAGTTGGTAAGGACATTTACACATACAGCACAATTTACTGTTAAACATTCTATAACTGGCTTCACACAAAGATGAAAATAGATAATACAAAATGATCTGACATTTTCAGTAGGTCTGGAATTAAAACTGTAGTTTTACTGGAGTCAATAGCGACTTTACGTATTGTAGCAGATTGCTGTGCTATGCCCTTTAGCGTGTGAATTTCTTGGGGTGAAATTCCATTTGGATGTGTTCTTGCTTGTACAAACTGCTAAAGTCTGAGGGGCACAGCAATATCAAAGACACAAATAGTGACTGCACAATATCATCTGCTTGATTAAGCTAATAACAAGTGGGTAGAATTCTTCAGGTTCCACTACCTAATAAAGCACTATATGAAATGAACAAGGTGAAACATTTGAAGAATGAATATACTCTGCAACCAGAATATGTAGCATTTCTTCAATAAATCTGCCTCATTAGGCATTTACAAAATAAATTAGTAAGATCTCAATTTGCTTGGGGCATAACAAGCTCATAATGCCCTACTTGGCCTTCTTGTTTGAGCTGATCTAGTAGGTCTTCCTTCCGTCTTTTTCTGCCTACCACCAGGTACCTGTCATGGCCCACCCCATGAGACTTACTTTTTAGCCCATACTTCTGAGCAATCTGATGTATTTGCTTCCGCTCATCATTAGTCAGCTCTGTAGAAAAAGTCAAATCTGTGTGGCTCTCCGAGCGGGCATAGTTTCTGATGATCTGTTCGATATCTCTCTTGGCAATTTTATTGACCCTCTCTACATCAAGACCAAGCCCTTCCCGCTTATGCTGCTCTTTGACTGAGATAGGCTCCCGTATTCCCTCACCAGATTTACCTAGGCCACCACCCGTCCAACCCATCTTCCTCAGCAGCTGATTTCCTATGTTATCTTCCTTGATTTGTTGTTTGTAAGCCTCTTCAGCAGAGCGGCCCTGGATTTCATTTCTTGAGATCACATCTTCAACAGTTCCTTTCTTCAAGTTGTTAATGACAGTCGGCTGGGTCTTTTTGAGGGTTTTCACAGCTTCCCCAGCAGCTTCATATTTGACCGTTTTCTTCACTCCAACTGCTTCTGCAATGACTTCACTCTCTAGGATCACCTTGCATTTCCAGCGGAGGCCTGTCATCCTTTCATAGACGTATTCAACTGTCATTCGGTTAAACTGCGCAGTGTCGTTCAGCGTGCACACAGGATTGGAAGAGTTCTCGTAAACTACAAGATCCTTTATATCTTTCTTCTTTCCGGATCCTCTGGGTGAGGACCCTGAATGGCACTGTGAACTTTTGACAGATGGGTAAGTGGGTTGTGTCTTTTGAAGAATTTTCAAAGCCTCATCAGCAGCTGCATGTTTACTTGTTTTCTTGGTTCCATAACCTTCAGCTAAGCAGTGATCTTGCAAAAACACTCGGCAACGCCACGTGCGATTTGGCATCATCTCATATTTGTACTCAACGGACATTTTGTTGAACGACGCAGAATTGTTAAGGATGCCAATCGCATCATTTGCATTTTCTGTAATGACAAAATTGGTCCAGTGTTTGGCAGAGTTATTATAAATGGGCTGCCCAGAAGCATCTTTGCCCATCACCGCTAGGTCTTCTGGTGGTTTCAGGGCTGGAGGAAATTCATAGGAAAGCACGCCAATCTGACATACCACAAGGTCCTCTCCAATCATGTGCTTGAATTTTCGCCGGACAACTCTAACCTCAATACGCTTCTGCAAAAGTTTCACAGCTAGCTCAGTAGCTCGATCCCTGGACCCATTCTTGCTGCCAGCATAACCTGTAGTTAAGTAGATATTCTGGCACCTAACTTCACAAGCATAACCATCTGTCAGGAGTTTTTTATTTTTTGGGATGTCAGCAGGAGGGATTTCTTTTAAGGGAGCATATATATACTCGGGATTCGTCTTACATGCCTGAATACAACGAGTTAGCATATAGGTATAATTGATTTTATCAGATCCAGAAGTCATCTCTGGATTAGAAAGGTTCTTCCAGATAGTCGCTGTTAATTTTTCAATAAAATACTGCTTCTCGGCTACCACTGACTCAGGATATGTCTGCGATGAAGGCTCAGGAGCTGACTGAGAGTTTGCCTGCTGGGATGTGCTGCTTGGGGCAGGATTCCCACTGTCAAAATACATGTTGGCTGTGACAGGCTGGTCTTTTGTGAAAATAAATCCTGATGAATCACAATATTGAGAATTCCCATCCTGGACACTGAAAGAGTCTTGGGTATAATCTTGGTAGATGTTCCTTGGCATGCTGGCAAAATGCGCTTGTTCATTTACCTCTTTTGTTCGAGGGCCATAAGGATCTTCCTGTCTTTCATCTTTTGTACTACTAGCTACAAAATGTACAGGTTCAAAACGAGGTTTCGCATGGAATTTGGAACCGGCTTGCTTTTTAGGAGGATTTTGACCTACAGAATGAGTGAAATTTACAATTCATTAAAATGGAAATATTTCAAATGAACCAAGCAGGAAAACAATACTGGCCCTATTATTTGCAAGCTGCATCATTGGTACAGTATGTCCCATCACAAAAACTTCAAGTCATTTGGGTGGAAGGACTCACATCAATGTAAACATCTGCCATAACGAAGCGATGTTCCCTGTCCTTCCTGCATAAGGAGAGCCCTTGACAGGAAATGCGCCATGGAATCAATTATGCAGATAATCACCCTGCATGACTGGTAGATGCCTTTACACAGAATGAGCTGAAGCTCAGGCGAAACGTACTCTGCACTTGTACTGGAAGGTGAGGCACACTAGCATGGTGTTTTGGTACAAGCTCTGACCACATGTGCAGAAAAGCTCACTGAGGGAATGCAAACGGTACAGATGGTTCTAACGCAATAGAGATGATGACCAGAGGCATCTACAAAACCTTTCTCTTCTCTGTGAGGTGAATGACACTGTGATGATGTTTTACATACTTGTGACTAAAAAAAAAAAATCAAAGGGAAAAAACTATCGAAAGATTCCAAAGGTTTTCAAAGTTGAAACCTTAGTTCTGTCCTATTCTACACAAAAGGGTATTTGCTGTTTCATTTCTAGAACAGCCAGAAACCAATGATTTATGGGGGATACCAAGTCTAAAGCTACAGAAGAACTCTGTTGAGGCTGTACCAGCCACTGGCACTTCCTCCCTATAACAATGCTCAGTAGAAAACTGGTCCATCCTGGACCTATCCAAGAGGATTTAGTTATTTAGATGCTCAAGTGATCACAGTATAAGGTTTTTCTAGTTAGAGGGAGGTTCGATGGCACAGACTTCAAGGACAACACTAGAGCATGACTTCAGAACCCTTAGTTTTCAGTTCTGTTCAGCATGCTCAAAAAAATGTCCCTAAGTTAAAAATGTGTGTAACAACTAAATTTACTAATGTTATTTAAAACCACACGCCAGACTCATACCATTTTTAAAAAGTCACATTGTTTCAAATCCCACCTTCCAGAAACAAGTATACTCACCATCATATGTGGAAAGGGGGCGCTTTTGGCCTTTGGAAGGTTTGGACAGCAGTAGATCATAGGAAGGCATCTCCCCAATATCAATACCTTCAGCCATTTGCAGAATTTTTTCCATCAAGCGAGGGCTGTACCTATTTAAGTTAATATAACATACAGTTAAAGCAGGTAAAGATGTAGTTTTTTAAAAAGCTTCTAAATGAGTTAGTCTTATCACTGCTTCCACAGGACTTTATCAACAGGTTATCTTGGCTATAAAGCTAAATACATCACCCTAAGATACTTACCTATCAAGTGAGTAATTATGTTATTCATCAGGAATCAAGATTTCTAAGCATAAAACATACAAAATATAAAAATCAAGAAATTTTAGCCAGGCGTGTTGGTGCACACCTATAATCCCAGCACTCAGGAGGCTGAGGCAGGGACAGTATGGGCTACACAGTGAGTTCAAGGCCAGACTGGAGTACAGAGTTGAAATGCTGTCTCAAAAAAAAAAATTTACCTAAGACTTTATCTTCAGTTTGAACTGAAAATACCAGTTTAAACTCATGACTTATTTTTCCTTTCACATATATACTCTATGTAAATAATTATATTTATATATTTATAGAAGTATGAAGATTGCTAAGAGCTGCTGGGTTGCTAACATCCAGACTGGGGTCACCATCATTTCTCACGAAAAGGAATCAGGGTCCTTTCAAGCCTGGGGCAGGAAATGTCTAACATCACAGTAGTTGTGTCAAATGGACTCAGAAGCCAATCTGAATAGACTCCTACTGGCAGCATGGGCCAACGTGAGTAACAACAGACAATAACTGAAATGAATTAAAACACATCAAATAGATTGAAATCTGTTAGTTCACAATACTCACTAACCCATTATTGGTCACCTTTGGAGGACGGAGGGAATAAAGTCATTATTCTGCAAACAAATAAATATTAAAGAAAGAAAGCAAGCTTTTATCTTGCATTTTCCCATACAAACTGTATCTGAAAGCAACCAAAGAGATGAGGAAGATCTCTTTTCTTTTTTTAGGGGGGTGCTGGAGGTAGAACTCAGGGCCTTACACTTGCTAGGCAAGTGCTCTATCACTGAGCTAAATCCCCAGCCCCTAGAAGTTCTCTTTTCTAGAAGCATTCCAGCTAATAAATGAATGATAGCCTACTACCATTTTGCAATCCATAATAAAATAATAAATGATCAATGGCTGCTAAATCTATTGGTGAGCTGGGTGTGGTGGTGCACACCTATAATCCCAGCACTCAGGAGGCTGAGGCAGGATGACTGCTGAGAGTTTGAGGCCAGCCTGAACTGCATAGTGAGACCCCGTCTCAAAAAAAAAAAAATTAAACCCAATGGTGAAAAGTTGATGGGGGGAGAACCCAGAAACAGATCCACAGAGATATTCTAAAACTGATGGTTGACTAAAGTACAAAAGCAATTCAATGGAGGAAGCATAACTTTTGCAACAAATAGTGCTGGAGCGAGTCAGAAGCTACAGGAAAAACCAAATCAAATCAACCATAATCTTTCATACCTCACAGAAAAATTAACTCAGAATGCATCATGAGCTTAAATGTAAACTTATGCAACTTTTATCTAAAAACACAGGAGAAAATCTTCAGGATTTAGGGCTAGGCAAACAGTTCTTAGACTTAACACCAAAAGGATGATCCATAAAAGGAAATAGGAATGGACCACATCAAAATGAAAAAAACTTTTACTTTTGAAAGACCCTGCAAAAAGACAAACTACGGACCAGGAGAAAATATCTGTAAAGCACACACTTGACAAAAGACTGGTTATCCCAAAACTCAACAGAAACACAAACTTGTGTGTGTGTGTGTGTGTGTGTGTGTGTGTGTGGTGGGGATTGAATCCAGGGCCTTGCATGTGCTAGGCAAGTGCTCTAACATGGGGCTACATCCTCAGCCCCTAAAACAAAATTTAAAATGAACAAAAGACATTAATAGAACATTTCACCCAAGAGTACACAGACACTGCAAATAAGCACATGCAAAGATGCTCAACATCATCAGTTACAGGGAAATACAATGTAAAGTCACTACGGACCTATCGGAATGGCCTACAGTGACAACACTAAATGCTGGTAAGGGTGCAGAGAAACTGGATTCCTCAAACACTGCTTGCAGAAATGTAAAATGGTCTAGTCCGGTGATGACGAACCTTTTATGGTAACAAACAGCCTGCTGCGGCACATGTGCCACAGGCTTGCCACCACTGGGACAGTCACCGAAAGCAATTTGGCAGTTTCTTATAAAATTAAACGTCAATTACCATACAACCTGGCAATTGCATTCTTGGGCATTTCAGAGAAATGAACACTTAGGTTCAAACATGAACAGTCACAACAGCTTCGTCTGTAACAGGCCTGACTGCACTCAGTCCAGATGGCCTTCAGTGGTCAACTCTGATACACACCACGGAACAACAGTGTGTATGAGTGAGAAAGAGACACATAGATGTGGTTATAAAAGAACATTAGGGGAAAAAAAAGAATATTAGGGAGCCTTGTGCTACAGGTACAACCAAATCAAACCAACCACCCACAATCTAACTCTTATATTTTATCCAAAAATTAACTCAAAATGTATCATATGCTTAAAGGTAAAACTATAAAACTTTTATTTAAAAACAGGAGAAAATTGGGAATATTCAATATCTTCACTATGGTGGTGGATACAAAATCCTACACACAGCTGGGTAGGGGGAAACACACCTGTTATCCCAGCACTCAGGAGGCTGAGGCAGGAGAATCCTGAGTTCAAAGCCATGCTGGACTACACAGGATCCTGGACCATTTTTGAACCCTCTGTCAAAAACAAAAATCCAGCCAGGTATGGTAAAGCATGCCTGTAATCTCAGCACTCAGGAGGCTGAGGCAGGAGGATCACTGTGATTTCGAAGCCAGCCTGGGCTGCATAGTGAGTTCAAGGTCAGCCTGGACTACACAGTGAGATCCTGCCCCCCCCAGCCCTACACTTTGGTTGGGGTTGCAGCTCAGTGGCAGTACTTGGTTGGGATGTATAAGGCCTTGGGCTCAATCCCTAGCACTAGAAAAACAAACAAACAAACAAACAACAACAGAAATCCCACAAAAATCACCAAAAACCTACATGTGATGAAACTGTCATAGAATTAAATACATACACACACGTAAATGCAGGGAATCTGAGTAAGATCAGTTGATGACAATGTCATTATCCTAGTTGCAATATTATAATTTTTACAAAATGTTACCATTAGGGAAAACTGGGTAAAAAGTACTGAGTATTTCTTTGTATTATTTCTTACAACTGCACATAGATCTACAACAATTTCAATAAAAATTTCAAGTAAAATTTTGACGTTGGAAAGGTGAACTCATCTTAACATCACTAAGAATGGGACAACCAAACATGCACCCTCTGATGTGATACAAGGGGACATACACAGCAACATTTATAAAGTACTTTTGCCCTCCAAATAATTGAACCTGAACCCAATCAAGTCCCTAACTTGCAGAAACATGTTAAACACCATCGCAAGAAAATAACCAGCCAAATCCAGAATGAGGTAACACTGTAACAACCTTGTAACAACCCACTGTCTTTATCAAGTAAGTAGTATGAAAATAAAGCAAGAAGGGGGAATGGTTACAGGTTAAGAAAACAGATCAATCAAATATAAGGGTAAACCAGGCACAGTGGCATATGCCTGTAATCCCAGCATCTGGGAGGCTGAGGCAGGAGGATTGCCATGAGTTGGAGGCCAACCTGGGCTACACAGTGAATTCAGGACCAGCCTGAACTGCATAGCAAGATCCTGTCTCAAAAAAAAAAATAAAAAAATAAGGGTAGACTTTGTTTAGATCATGAATCAAACAAACCAACTATAAAAAGACATTTGAGACAAATGGAGAAAAGTGAATATGAACTAAGTAGTAGATTTTAAAGAAATTACTAATTTTTTGAGTATGAAAAATGATATTGTGATTTGTTTTTAAAAATGCTTATCCAATAAAGAAACAAGACAGTTAAGTATTTATAGGTGAAATGATGTTAGTGTTTTCTCTGATATACTCCAGACTATCATGAACAAAAAACTAGGGACACAATAGGTGAAATAAGAAGGGGAGCAGGACAGACTGTGCACCACTGCTGGGTGACAGGTAGATGGGGAGTCATTAAACTCTTTCGTGTGTTTGAAATTTATCATAAGAAAATGCTTTATATATACAATTTTTAAAAACGGCTCCTCATGAACAGATTGGCTTTCTAACAGGATCATTTTACTGCAGAGAAACAAAAGCAAGTGAGTTTGGGCTCAAGTGAGTTTTTGTTATCATGGGTACTGCTTCTCTCTCCTCCTACCTTTCAAGACTTTCCTGACCTGGGACCAAAAGAAAAATGAGAGGGGTGGGTATTGATGATTCCTGGTTGCATTTGGGAAGCTGTGAAAAAGAAAATCAATACTTCACACAAATAGGTTGTAAACTCAAAGAACGGTAATGTTTTCCATTTTCAGCACAATAATTTCCACACCTGTCAAAGACAGGGTGGCCTTCACTAACAGATTACCAGAAGCTAGCTCAGTTATAACCTGCATTTCCTACTGATATCTGCTGCTGCTGCTACCATCAGTATTTAAGTATCAAGAATAATTCTATCTTCATTTACTCTTATTTGAATGTCAGAAAGAGTAGTCTAAAACATCATACGCTCTCTACATCACTTCTATTCAGATGTGAGAGTCCAATTTCCAAGGTAAGAGATGAAAGCTGAAGACTATGAAAATAAGATGAAGTGAATTCCAGTCAAAGTTCTCCAGACCCTCAGGTAGAGACTAATTTCAACTATGGTATTTATCTAAAAATGGTACAAATGCCGTACGATATACAAGGATGATGCACTTGCTACTCATTCCATTCATACTCTTCCCCCAAGTTTTTTCCAGCACTGGTAATTGTTGTATCTACTTACTGCTCCCTAGTCATTACAACTGCCTCAAAATGACATTTCCCCTAGGTTATAAAAATAAACCTTTGCGTAGGTTGCCATCAGTCAGATTCTGTCCTTTACTAGGAAGGCATGATACCAAAGCCAGCTAGCGAGGACAAGAATGGAAAAGACCATAAAGTATCTAACATTTGACTATTCAAAGAATGATGCAAATATTAATCTAGAGTCTTTAGTAAGACAGCTAGGATTTCATCTTTATTTCTAAAATTATCCAGAGAATAGTTACTCAAGGACAAAGAAGTAGTTTTACAAACTTGAAATAAGCCAAGGCAGAAAACCTTTCATTACTCAGTCTCCCTTAGTGTTTTGTTTTCATAGTGCATTTAAAACTCCAGAAATTTTTTAAACATCCACTAAGAAAAGTACCTACAATATAACTAGTGATAACTTCAGTAACATGTTTATAAAGCTTTTTTTATTCATTTTCCTGTATTTTTCCATATTCCCACCAATCACCAACAACATGTTCATCTATGGTGATTTGCAGTCTGATGGGAGTTTTTTGTTCTTAATCTACTGTATCATATTAGCTTTTTGTCCCATCAGCACCATGAGTTTGGTTGTTTTGTTTTTGCAGTGCTGGGGATTGAACTCAGGGACTTGGGCATGCTAGGCAAGTGCTCTACCACTGAGCTACACCCCAAGCTCACTACCACGTGAGTTGTAATGCCTATACAGTGTTCTATATTATGGAATATGATAGCAAGTGTACTTCAGGCAAGTCTAATATAAACATACATCATTATACAAATGGCACCCGAATTATAATAAATATTCAGTGATAGAGCCTTATAAAATATTTAACAAATACATTAAACTCCTGAAATTTGAAATTAAAGCAAAGGTTAGGGTTTTAAAGTATAAAATTATTTATTCAAAACTATTCAAAAGAATCTTAATTGTTATACTGACTAATATACAACCAGATTACTGATGAATCCTCTAAAAGCTCCCACTCTCACTTCATAAGCTGATGATTTTTATGTACTTTACTACTATGGGCGAAGTTAATTTCACAACATAAATCCTATTTGCATCTACTTTCTAAACACCAGTCTCATATCAATGAGGAAAAGAAGAACCAAATAATCAAGGGAGCAAAGATGGTTTCATGTTAAGATATGTTTCCTCTATTAAGTAATGGCTCATCAAAGATGAACAGGCCAGGATTCTGCTCCTAATCCCATTGGTCAACAATGAAAAACTGAATGTTCCCAGTAACCAAATAGGGATGTCGCTCAGTGGTAGATCACTGCTAGCACGTGGGTTCAATACCCAGTACTACCGAATGAATACATAAATAAAATAAATACTATAATTTGTAAGTAAAAATTGCCCTAAAAAAGTGAAGAGAAATAATTTCAGCTGTTTCAATTTCCTGGTTATTTGGACAACGAGGGAGGAAATGATTAAAAGCAGACTGGAAACCAGTTTTATTTTATCCTATAAAGCAATGGTTCTCAAAGTGTGATGTCTGGAGCAGCAGCAATAGCAACATCACTTGAGAACTTCTTAGAAATCCAAATTGTGGGGCTTCTCCCTAGACTTGAATCAGACACCCTGGGGTGGGCCCCTGCAACCTGTGTTTTAACAAGCCTAACAGATGATTTTGATGCGTGCATGAAGGGTGAGAACCACAATTACAAAGTCAAGAAGATACTCAAACTTGTTCCATGGAAATTGCCACTACTACCAACAGGAATGAAATACTGTCTACCTCCCAGCACATATGAGCTCCTCTCATTATGGGCTTATGATAAATTTTCAGATATCTTTCACCTAGGACACTACTTCAGTCCCAATTGAAATTGAACACAAAAAGTCCTGTCAGAGGGAAGAAAAAGTAAAAGGAGTTCTCTTTTATTTTCACCACTTGAAAGTAAACTGTTCGCCACTTGCTCTAGACATGAGCCGTGAAAAACAAATGAACAATTTAAGTTTAGAAAGGGCTATGTCACCATGTCTTCTGCAGTTCACTGGAGAGAAAAGTATTCCGTCACAGAAAACGAGAGCTCTGCAAACAACATTAACATCAAACACTACACTGCAGATTTTACCCATCTCGAGAAGAGACCAGAAAGCCTGTCTAAAGTGGAAGACTGCACTGGGTCTCTAGCTCCCAAGATTATCAGCCCTTCTCTTTCTCCTAGATCTAAATGAGCAAATATAATGCAAACATTAGTTTTAAGTTATGCTACCTGATAATGTTATGGCAATCCTTGCACCCACTGAACTGACTTAGCTGCAAAGTAATGTGACATCAGCGGACGTACTATCACAGACACACAAGCATGCACACACGAAACATCCTGCGTACTTGAGCTTTTAATGCCAACTACCACTGGCTTGGTTGGTGTTACTGCTCTGGCTGTGCATAAGGCTGCTGTTCTTGGAATGAAATTGTGAGATATAATGACATGGTTTATGTCAGCTACTTGCTTTCATTTCTGGTCCATCCTTCCCAAATATGGCCAGCTGTGTCTCAGTGGAAAGAACATCAGACTGGACATCAGAAGACCCTTGTCCTAGTCCCAATGTGGAATCCTGGACAAGTCATTAAACTTCTTGGCCTCTGTTGATTCAGCTGTAAAAAATGAGATACCACCTAACTCTCAAGATTATTGTTAAATGAGATTACAAATATTTAGAATGTGTTCTATGTTATTAAGCTATATACATCCATTTGCTCCCCATGTTTATTGAGCAGCTATTCTTCTAGGCACTGAGGATGAAGATGTGAATAAGAAAGTAAAACCCTTTTCCCCTCAAAAGCTTACATTCAAGAGGGAAGGTAAATTTTATTATGAGAACAAAGGATGGTTATTCTCCTCCCCTATTTAAGGACTCAGATTGCCCATGTCCTTCTGTGATATTAAGTAGACTTACCATTATCTAATAAAGGCACCTTTTCAACTGCAAGAACAACAGTTAGGTGAAGGTCAATGGGATTTAACTATTAATTACTGAGGCTTCCCCAACAGTAACCAGTTCCTCCAGTGAAATACTCCTTATCTCTGGAGATAAAAATTAGTCTAATTTAGAGAGGATAGGAAAAAATACATTTCTATAATGAGAGCAAAGTGTCACACTGGATGATGCCATATTTAACAATTAAGGTTAGGACTGGACAATCCTATTTCTCTGTATCTTTTATAGTCATTCCCAGAACTGAATTGGATCTGATCATTTTCCATAATTGCTCATACTTCCTAATAAAAATGACTGTTAGGCAGGAATGTAAAAAAAAGAAGCCCCCCAGTCTGTCAAGGGAATGATTAGTCAACTACAAGGCAAATTTGGGGGTTCTGAAGGACAGAGGTCCAAGTAGCTTGTTCAAAAAAAAAATGCGTTGGAACCATACTGCAGTCTCCATTGAATGCAAAGAGCTTTCAAAGAGGCCTGTTCAGGAGCCACCAGGTTCTAGGAAAGCGGAAAACAAATACACATACACGCGCACACACACACCCCTAAAAACCTAACCAAACACCAAATGTTAAGCCTTCTTATCTCATTTAAGGTAAAAAGAGAACAATCCATATTTGCAGCAGATAAATCCATTTCTTTGTTTGAGTCCAGACACATTATGCGCAAATCTACAAGCAAGGCTGACGCTGCGGCTCACAGACTGATACATACAACCTCCCCAGGAGCAGACGTTAAGAAAGATCCAGCTGGGGAACTGCAAGTAGAGGGGAATGTCTTATCTAACGGAGATGGAAGAAGACAGTACTCCGGAGACTAAGATTAGAACCGCTGGGTCCCCTCCCCTCCCCCCGCGGTCCCATGGAAAATTCTCTGCGGATACAGCATCTTCGGAAGTCCCTACGCAGGTCTGAGGCTCTGCTATTCATTTCTCAAGCCCTTCAATACCTTCACCAACCACAATGACCACCTCTTAATAGTCTTCCAAGAGCTGCTTTATCTCCATCTCTGGTCCGGGAGGGGCCGTTGATCTCTGCTCCCTCCTAGCTGTTATGTCATTCCCTGCCACCACAGTCGGCCACCCTGTCCCCGGGCCAGTAGTAAAGCCTCTGGTGTCCTCTGGTACCTCCAAATTACTAGCCTCCAAGCCATCATCAGCATCCCACTCCCGTCCCCATCCCCATCCCCACCACCGATCTCCCCCACCGCTGTTCCTTTTCCCTCTTCCGTAATCCCCCAGCCCCGAAAACCGATGTCTCTCCCGATCCGCTAACACCCTACTCACCTGCAGCCCAGGAAAACGTGGTTGGTCCAGGCGGCGGAGAGCGCAAGGAGCTGGTCGAGGGCAGCCCCAGGATAGCTGTGCAGGTGCCGACAGATGAAGCTACGCCGCAGAGCCCACTGCCAGTCACTTTCGTGGCTATAGCGCCACTGCTCCAGCACTGGCTCGGGCGGGGGCGGCGGGAGGGGCGGCAGCGGCGGCGGCGGGAGGGGGGGCAGCGGCGGTGGCGACAGGAAGTCGCCCCCCAACAGCAGACGTCCTCCAGCCATCTTCTCCGCCTCTAAGCAGGGACCTCAGGGACGAAGCCGACCACTGACCGCGATCGAGCCGGCCAGCAGGAACCTGGATCGGTGGGAGGGGCCGGGTGAGGAGGGGCGCGCTGAGACGCCAAGACCAACTCTGGGGGACTGGAGTGTGTACGTGGGGCTACGGTTAAAAGGAAAAGGGGAGCAAGAGCTCACGCCCAGACACCAGGGCGCGCGACTGCTGCACTCCTCCAACTCGTGAAGGAGCAGGAGGGCTCCCTCCGCGCTCACACGCGAGCCGCCAAAGCCGAGTCAGGCCGGGGCCTCTGCACCTACTCGGGCCCGCAGACCCACGCACTGCTCGGGCAGCGGAAAGAAAAAGAAGACACCAGCACGTTCCGCTCCCCCTCCTCTGGGCTCTAGTCTACCTACCCGCGTGCGGCCCCGAGGTGGTGAGACCAGTGCGCAGGCGCCGCGGCGGTTCCCTAACTTCGAAATCCCGTCGCAGAATCTCACGAGATCTACTTTTTTCCCTTCCTAGTACGACGGGCCTTTTTGACGCACTATGGTGACAAGTGGAGGGCGGGGACTCTGGGAAGGAAATTATGAATGTTCTTTTAGGTTCCGTCAAGTACCTGGAAGATGCCCTCAGGTGATAGTTGGTAGCAGTGGTGAGCCTGAAACTCTTCCCAGAAATTCTTTCTGTCTTTTTTCTTGGCGCCACTCGGGATGGAACCCAGGACCTCACGCCCACTCGGCAGGCGCTCTACCACCGAGCTCCACCCACAGCTCCTCCTGGGGTTCCTAAGCGGTGGACAGTGAGTCCCCCACACTGAGCCACGTCCCGGCCCTTTCAAATGTTGGGACAGGGTCTCGCTAAATTGCTAAACTGCCCAGGCTGGATTCGAACGTGGCAATTCTGCCTCAGCCTCCCACAGTGTCAGAATTACAGGTATGCGCCGTCACGCCAGGCTCTAATCAACCTCTTTTATCGTCCGTACTCCGTTCCAATTTTTACAGTTTCGATCAAAACCTGCGCAGCAGCAAATGATTACATCACCCTGTAGATTACAGTCTTGGGGAAAAATAGTCTTGCACAAAGCTGAATGTTCCACCACAAGCAGGGCTACTGAATGCGGTGGCTTTGACTCAGTGCCCCCTTTAACTCTTTAATGGCATATTTCTAACTATATAACACATCTTATGTGTAGATATGTATCGGACTGACACGAGGGGAAGATAAACAGCACTTTTCACACTGTGCCATCATTATTTCCATGTCTTTCTGCATGGTAAACCCTCAGATTTATTGACGTAATGACAGTCTTTGAACCAGCCAGGCAAAGAATACCATACTGGGAAGGAAGTTTAGAAATGAAAAAGTCCTCATGTGAGGTGGGGAAAATAAAGCCAAGAGTATTGACTTGCTGAAGGCAATAGAGAGGTTTGGCAGTGATGAGATCAGATTTTAGGTCAGCTGACTCTTCATCCAGTGTTCTTTCAGTAATTTCCCACTGCTTTGCCCTGTTTTGTTTTGTTTTGTTTTTTTTCACAGCATGTGCAACTTTTGAAGTTTATTTTAAAAACCATTTCCCAGGCATGGTGGTGCACCTCTGTAATTCCAGCACTCGGGAGACCAAGACAGGAGGATTGCTGCAAGTCTGAGGCCAACCTGAGCTGCATAGTGAGTTCAAGGCCAGCCTGGGCTACATAGTAAGACCCTGTCTCCAAAACCCAAAAACCAAAAAAAAAAAAAAAAAAAAAAAAAAAAAAAAAAAAAAAAAAAAAAAAAAAAAAAAAAAAAAAAAAAAAAAAAAAACCATTTATCTTTCCCAAAATAGAATATCAGCTCTGTGAGATCAGGGAAATCACCTAGCCCCTGTAGGCATTCATAGATATTCGCTGAATTGAATGAATGAATGAATGCTCTTCCCACTGTTCTAACCTAGTGAAATATATTTCTTGGAGCCTACATTTTAAGATAATTAGTTATTTTATAATTTCATTAACTTCATCCTGCTATAGTTATGTCCCTTCCAAAAATTAAGGTGTTGAAACTTAATGGCCACTATGAGGGCATTAAGAGGTAGAGTCCTTAATTCCAGTTTTTTGGGAGGCTGAGGCAGGAGGATCACAAAGTTCAAGGCCAGCCTGGGAAATTTAGCAAGACCCTGTCTCAAATTAAAATTTTAAAAGGGCTGGGGATGTAGCTCAGTGGTAAAGCACTTGCCTAGCATGCAGAAGGTTCTGGGTTCAGTCCCCAGTACTGGAAAAAAAAAAAGAGGTAGAGCCTTCAAGAGGTGCTTAGTGGAGGAGTGATACACCTTCCTGAGTGGGATTAAGGCCATTCTAAAACAGGCTTCATGTAGCATTTGGTCACTTGCCCTTCTACTGTCTACCACGTAAGGACAGAGTATTCCTCCCCTCTACAGGATACAACAACAAGAAACCATCTTGGAAGCAGAGAACAGTCCTCATCAGACAACCAAACCTGTTGGTCCCTTGATCTTAGACTTCCTGGGCCCAGAACTATGAGAAATAAAGTTTTGCTCTTTATAAGTGATTCAGTCTCAGGTATTGTTATAGCAGCACAAATAGATTAAGACATAGCGTGAGCTGCCAACCTGCATCAAAACCAATATTGTAATTTCCTGGAAAATAATCTGAGAAAAACTACTTCCTCTCAGCTTGGCTTAAAACTTTCCTTCTATTTAGAAACAATCTGACTTTTGAATTTGGATTACAAAATGAAAAGCAGTGAGGTGGTGCACAACTGTAATCCCAATACTCCGCGAGGCTGAGGCAGGAGGATTACAAGTCTGAGCCCAATCAAGGAAATTTAGTGAGAATTTGTCTCAAAAAATTTTAAAGGTCTGGGGATATAGCCCAGTGAGAAGGCCTTGGGTTCCATCCCAAGTACTGCAAAAACAGAAAGGTAATGAAACTGGTAAGAGGTCATCTGCTCTGGAACAGTCGTAACTACATTCTATTTGTGGTTCCCATTATAGAATAAACAGTTTAATCTCTAGAGAATGAAGCACAACCAAATTTTGCATGCTTCTCTATGACCTTCTCTTCCTGGTAATCCTTCTGGTCAAATAATCCTTCAGCCAATTTATTTGAGCCCATTCCCTTCTCACATGGTAGACACAAAAAGTACTAGAATTGGAAAATCATCATTTTGTAGATTGACTCTGGCAAGAATTATCAATAGATGCTAAACCCAGGGGAATTCTTTTTGAGACAGGGTCTCGCTTTGGAGTTCAGGCTGGCCTTGAACTCTTAGCAACCTTGTCTCAGACTCTCCAGTGCTGGGACTACAAGTGTGTGCCACCATACCCAGCCTAAATCCAGAGGAAATTTTTGATGAGAACTAAAACATCTGCATGGATTTACAACTTCTCCCTGCAGATTATTAGTAGCAAGGAAGCTAGTAATTATATGGTAGAGAAATTGAGCAGCATCTTGACCCAAAATGAGAACATTGTATTTTTTTTAAAATAGGACTTCAAAAAGATCAGCATTGTAAAAAACAAAGTCTGCTCCAAATTAAAGGAGACATTTATTTATTTATTGTTTTTTGAGACAGGGTCTTGCTATGCAGTCCAGGCTGGCCTCCGTCTCTCGGCAATCCTCCTGTCTCAGCCCCCCAAGTGCTGGGATTACGGTTTATGCCACCACACCCGGCTCTAAAAAAGATTTAAAAAATAGGACCCAATGCATGATCCTACACTAGATCCTGTACTATGAGAAAAAAAATACTATAAAGGATATTATTCAACAGATTGAAGTGGTGTAACAATGTGAAATTTACAAAAGTTGATAATTGTGGTTATATAAGAAAATATTCTTATTATTTTCATGGGGACATAAACAAATGATAAATCATTCAGGGCAAAATTTGTCAATTAATGAACCTGGGTCAACAGTAAGTGGGTAAACTTCGTACTATTTTTGTAATTTAATTTCAAAATTAATCACTTTCAAAGTGCAAAAAGCCACCTTTACTGGTGAAGAATAGAAATCTAGCTACCACTTAATCACTTCTTATTGTGTGACCAGCACTTTAATGGGACCTCTGGAGGGCTATAAATGATGACTTTTTCAGGAAGGGAAGTCCTTCAAACAAGAAGCAGAGATTATAAACATTCAACTAAGGAAGTTTGAAGACAGAGACTAGATCAGGATAGGTGGATGGAGTTAAAAAAAAAAAAGACTTCATGGAGAGGTAGGCTGTGAGTCCTGCAGGGAGGATTTAAATCAGGAAAGGATATTTCCTTTAGTGAGATAACAACAGTTCGTGTAACTGCAGGCGAGAGGCTTGTGCAGAGAGACTGAATGCAGTGAAAGGACAGTGGGTATTAGGAACTTCTGGAAAACATGGTTGACTGGATAAGATGGGACCAACCCATAAATTCGTCCCTCAATGCACTAATCCGATCCCATGCAGAAGATCTGATGGATTCGCAAACCAAGATAAGGAATTTATCTCCACTTTCATATGTAGTAATTATTATTTTCCACAAGTATTGAGCCTACAGGGACTTTTAAAAATTTATGATTGCTTTTTTTTTTGAGACAGAGTCTTGCTAATGTAGTTCAGGCCAGTCTTGAATTCACTATGTAGCCCATGCTGGCCTTGAATTTGAGGGGATCCTCCTGCCTCAGCCTCCCAAGTGCTGGGATTACAGGCATGTGCCACCACACCTGGCCCTTCAGGGACATTTTTCTCTTTCTTTTTTTTAAATTTTATTTTAGTGGTACATGTTAGATATACATAATGATAACATTAACCATAGGGTATTTATACCTGTACATGATCTATCTTGCTGCTTCTTTGTTTTCCCCTTCTCCTCCTCTCCCTTCAACCCTTCTTTCCCTCACTTATAAAAGCTTTCTTTCCATTTTTTCTTCTATTTTCTTTTATTTTCTTGTCCCTGCCTTCCTTTCCCCTTCCCCCTCCCTTGTTAGGGGGACTTTTTTTCTAAAGCCCAAGCTGAACAAGTTGTAATGGCTGGTGTCTGGATGTCCCCCCAAATCCTCATGCAGTCATAGGTAGGACTTTTTCAAATGTGGCTGCATTGAGAGTGTAATTACTAAATTGGTCCATTGATTGGTTTGGCATAGTTCTGCTGGGATCAAGGATGTGATACTAGGATTAAGGGTGGGAGTGCTACCCACCCTAGCCTGGATAAAATATAAGGGATGGAAAGAGGTTTCTCTATCTCTTGCTTGCCTTGCTGCCTTCTGCCTGCTGTGAACTGTTTCTCTTCTGTGATGCCCCTCTGCTATGCTACTCTGCTGTGGATCCAGCCTATTATGGACTGAACCTCTACAAACTGAGCTAAATAAACCTTTCCTCTCTTAACTTTGGGTGTTGCGTATTTTGTCCCAGCAAAGAGAAAAGTAACTAAGATGCGAGTTAAGATACAATGTAAGACTTGGATGGATACCAATGGAAGGTGTCAAACACAATAGGTACTATGGTCCTAATTTATAACTGTTTCAAGGGGCGCTGGCATTGTAAAAGAATGGCCTTGCAAGAAAGCTAGCTTTTTAGCAAAGGATGATTCTCCCTAAGTGGGGGCATTTCTTGACAGGACATTGCTTAACCTCAGTGCTTACAACTTGAGCCTTGGCCACTTGGCTTCTTTGAGTGTTATGGACTTAGTTCTCTCCCTAGAGGGAGCGGCGTTCTCGGCTGCTCAGCGTTTCCCCACCCCAGGAGCAAGCTCTGGTCGGCACAGCCGGCCCGTGCCCCTCATCTGTGCTCTAGCAAAACTTTATGAAAATTTCAGTAAATTCAAACCCATTTCCCTGTCAACTTGTATTCAAACTCCAGCAATTTGTCTTCTACAATTTCTTTTGAGAGACCATTGCTTCTAAAAGACTTAGGTCTGATGATGCATAAACTAGCACCAAAATGCATTATAGACAGTCAGCAAACCATAGCCGCCAGGCCAGATCTGGTTTCGTTGCCTGTATCTGTGTGAGTTCTGCTGCCATGGGAATATTTTCCACATTTTTTAATGGTCGAAAAAAATCTAAAGACTAATTCAGGCTATATGAAAAAATATATGCAGTTCAAATTTCAGTGTCTAAAGTCAAGTTTTATGGGTGCAAAGCTATACCCTTTCATGTATTATCTTTGGCTGTTTTCACGCTAGTGCCAAGTTGAATGGTTGCTGAGAGTGTAGGGCCTACAAAGCTTAAAATATTTACCAGTTGGTTCTTTATAGAAAAAGTCTGCTGACCTCTGGACTCGAGTAAATGGTTCGACTCGAACTATGGGACGACTTTGCCCTCCAGGGGCTATCTGGACATTTTGAAAATTTTGGTTGTCACAACTGTGCAGGGTGGGGGTGTGCTACTGACATCTAGTGGGTAGAGGCCAGAGATGCTGCTACATACTTTACAGTACATAAGACAGCCCCACACAATTATTTGGTCCAAATGTCCATGGCGCCGAGGTAGAGAAACCCTGGACTAGAGGACCTTAAAATGAGTCGTTTCTGGTACAGGGAAAATTCCATCCTTAATGAGATCCTATTTCTCGAACACCCAGGTCTTTCATTTACATTAGCTCAGGTTGCCTTCATAATGACTCTGCACAGGAGTCACAGACATTCTCCTTTTCTCGAGAAGTTGTTCACACAACTTGCCCGTGAGCGCACGAGGAGCAGGTCAGCCTGGCTCGGGTCTGTTTTTCCACAGCACTTGGTAACGGCCTCTGCGACGTCACAGAGGAGTACAGCCTCACTCGGCTGCCCCCTGGTGTGCGAACTGCGCAGAAGCAGGCCGACGTCGTTTCCTCCGGTACCCTGCAGAGGCGTCCAGGCTTCCGTACCTGGAGGAGGCGAATCGCTCCGCCAGCCTGCAGCATCAGGCCATTAGGGAAATAAAGCTGGGGGAAGGAAACTCCACCTCTGCCGCCACCAGAGTTCTGAAAACTGACTATTCTTCCTCTCGCCAGCTTTAATGCTTGGGGGGATGGGAGGCTTCCCTTTCTGCTAGATTCAAGAACACAAAATAGTAGTACTCAGTATCTGTAGCACGCTTTTCGAGCCATAAAGACGTCATATCCGTGAATTCTGGGGATGCTCGCGGCCCAGTATTACATGGGAGAAGACACACAGCGCAGGGATTTCCGCAGCCAGAATTAAAATCACCTAAGTCTTGTTCTGTGTGATCTGCTACTCCACTTCCTCCATTAGGATCATTAGCCCAACTGATTAAACCCATTCCGATAAAGGAACAGTAGAGGTCTTCCTACTCACACCCACCCTGCCCCAGTGGGAACGTCAGCCCCGGAATGAGGAAAGGAGGGCACGTAGCCGCTCACCTAGGAGGACTTTTGTGGTCCCGTGGAGTTTCCCTGAGTCCCCTAAATCACTCAGTCGGGAGGCAGCCACCCATTCCTTCTAAGGCAGATAGTGGGGAGCCGCATCACCTAATGATTTAGGATCAGACCACAGAGCCACTTAGCATTTCTTTGAATTTTATTGAAAATTGACATGGACATTAGAAAGATATCAAGCTAAACAGTGCTGATTCTGGGATGTTTCTCTTGGAAAATGAAAGCCCAGGAAGGTCACAGCTTTGAGCAAAAAGAACAGAAGGGAAGAAAGGGAAAACAAGATACTGGAAAACATGCAAAGAGGCTCTTGAGAGACACTGGACAGCAGCATGGTGGTGGTGATGGTAGAGGTCTATGGGCATGAGCACACTCACATGGTATTTTGATGCAAGTTAAGCCAATGAATTCAAGGCGGATTTATCAACATCAAAGCTCTCCCTCCAGATCCCAGGTTGAACAGAGACCTCAAATGGCCTTGGAAGTCTGAATGGAATAATTTTGCTATAGGCTCCTTTCTCCACTTGAATTTTAGATAGTGGATCCATTTCCCTCCTTGCTGGGGATATTCTCCTTTTCTCCTGGGAATGCTGAAGGTCTGGGAATGCTGAAGATGCAAGTATCACTCAACTTTCTCTTCCATATTCAGAAATGCTTAATAGTAGCAGAGACAGTCAACCCATTGAACCAGAGAATTGTTCTTTTTAGGAAAAAGCATAAAACTCAAACAAAACCTTGTGAACAGCACTTCCACACCCACAGCTGAGGTCTCCTGCCCCAGTCACTTACACTTGGGTGAGTGGTCCTGTAGTTGTCCCTCTGAGGTTACATTTGGTCCATTTTCCAGCTCTGATGATTCTTTTCCTGCCTTGTTAGTTTGGGACAAGACACTTCCATTTAAAATACCATGTAAGTCAGAAGAGAGCTTCTTGCCTGGACACGGGGACACATGTACATTTGTTGAGTGTGTTATGTGTGTGTATGTGTGTGCGTAGTTTGAGGGGAGAGGGAACTGGTTTCTGGTTTGAGACAATATGGAACCCTAACTCTTCTATAATGGCAGTCTTCGCCTTTAGGTTTAGTGCAGCTGCTGAAGAGAAGATTAAAAAAAGCTGGAGAGGGCGAGAGAAAGAGAAAGAGAACATGAAATTAGCCAAAGACAAAGGACATTCAAAGGTGAGGGGGGAGTGGGCAGTATGAGGTAGCAGAGATTATACTGTCAGAGGACAGGTTAGAAATGGGGTCACTGATGGGCCATCACCAAGGGAAAACCTGCTGAGGAGGTTCGAAGAACACCACACATCAATTTAAAGCTTCTTGTTTTAATAAAAACAAGCACATATCAACAGCCACATGGAAATGCCAAATGATTAAAACAAAACACAAAAAGTGATCCAAACTGCAGCTGGGGAAAGCAAACTTCTTGGCTTGAGAGAAATGAAGGGTGGGTGTGTGTGTGTGTGTGTGTGTGTGTGTGTGTGTGTGTTTCAGGGAAGCCATTCCAGCCTGGGAAGTTAAAAACATAGACCACATAGACCATCTCTAATGACTGGTTTGGTTTCACCAAAAGATAACAGAACTTAAGGTATTTAAAAAAAATGGTAACAACTGTGCTAATTAAAATGCCTTTTCAGTGAAGAAGGAAAAAAAATCCTTTCAGGCTTCAATGAGAAAAGCTGGCCAATGAAATAAGCATTTGGATTACTTTAATAGGCCTGACTGACTGGGCGGGGTGGGGGGGAGTGCTGAGGTTTGAACTCAGAACGCTGTGCTTGGTAGGCAAGCACTCTGCCACTGAGCTAAATCCCCATCCTCTTGACTGATTTTTTTTAAAGGCCTTCTATTCACTCACAAGTTAGATTTTTAAACTTCCCCTGGCTACAAGGATCACCCAGGGCACCTGTTAAACGTACACTGGCCTGGGCCCCGAGCCAGACTGATAGGAAAGCTGCCCGCCAAAAGGCCTAAAAGGCACCCTGGTGACTCCTGTCAACTGTGGCACTTGTGGAGCCTTTCCCTTGCCTGCCTCTACCTGCCCCTTCCTTAGGGGAAAAAACCCTCGAAAGTCCTCAAACAGTGACTATCTGGTTTCATCAAAATATCTTGCCTCCAGGCACACATACAAGCAGACAGAGTTACTTGAGAAAATGAACATGGACTTTAGCCTGGCTTTTGCCAAGAACCAGCAGTGGGGCCTTGGGCAAGTCCCTTCACTTCTCTGGGCCTCAGTTTCTTTTATGGAGTAAGCAGATTCTGTTTTACTGATCAAAGCATCTCCCTTTTGTATGAAATTCTTTAGTATCTGAAGGTCTCTCATAAGCCATGTGGTTCTAATACTTCTGAAGTATTTTGAGATCCTCAAGCCTCAATTACTCTGTAAACAACTACAAATAAGGGGACTCCTGTTTGTAATGGAAATAATTATCCAGGGGACTGATGATTACTGGTTGGTAATCTGGGAAGGTAGACTTAGAAACATCAAAGCTGTAAACAAGAAGCCTTTCCCAAGGAGATCTAACAGCTCTAACTTTCTGAGCTACTGGATGAGTATCTGAAGGGGTTTTGTTTGGGTTTGTTTTAGTTTGGGGGGTTTTGGTGGTGGTGGTTTGTTTTTGCCTCCAAGCAGAGGGTCTCCTCAAATGCTCCACGTTGACTTGGATTTTCCCAAGAAACTGGCTTATGCTTTGGCCAGTAACCAATCAGTGACTCACCAACCAAGACATACCAGTATTTGAACTGTATTCATGCTTTGCCAACAAGCAAAGAGAGTGTGTGTGCATTTGTTTGCTTTTCACTTTTTCTACTTCTTGCTTCCTGGTATTATCTATGATTGAAGAAAGTAACTCCTTCCCTTTTCTCAACACTTCAAAAAGACCTGGGAATTTGGCATGGCCTTGTTTGACTGTGTTTTAAAAGGAAGTAATCACAAAACCACCTCAAAAAATAAAAAAACACGAAGGTCACGGTCGGTGTGAGTGGGACTGGGAGGCAGGAGCAAGTCGCACAACTCAAAGAGAAGTGGGGCTTGAAGTACACAGCAGGGGTGGGGGACCCAGCTGCCTGATACCCCAAAGAAAAGCTGTCAGTTAGAATAAGAACCTTCGATTAAAAGGCTAAGTGGAGTCCAGTCCAGCTGTAGCAGGGGATACTATTCAGTACACAGCCATGGATTACTGCAAAGGAAGGGCAGAGAGACGGCTATTAGCCACAGATCATTGCCAGGTGCCTCCAGCTTGCCGGCCAAATGCCAAAGGCCATTGTGCCTCCAGGCCCTAACAATGGAGGCTCTCTACTTCAAAGGGGTTCCCAAAGCCCCTCTCAGAACAGACCCGTTATAAAAATTGGGGCTGAAATATCTCCAAAATATCAAACCCTTAGACTAGAGAGAAGGCTAAAGGCCTTTCAAGGCCTGACACCTCTTTTCTTCCCTCCAGTTGACAGTCACACCTCTTACTGGGGATGCATGCAAAATGCAAATTAAAATCACTGTCACAGTCACCAAATAGACTAGAAGACTCATCCCAGCAAATCCCAAGCACTGGATTCTTTGACCAGTCAGTTTGGTCCCACCTCATTATTATGGCAGGGAGCCCCCTGGAAAACAACCAAGGAGATGCTGAAACCTTCAGAATTCTGTAAGTCTATCACTCAAGACTCTAGGCTGGTACCAATATTCAGGTTTATTCCCCCTTCTGCATCTGTGGGGTACCTAGGGATAGAGAGAGGGGAAATTTATGCTATTTGCTCCAGCAGCTGTGTTTTATGGGAAGAGCTTGGTATAAATAAACTTGTCACTGACTTTTTTGTTTGTTTTTTTGTGTGTGGTGCCGGGGATCGAACTCAGGCCCTTGTGCTTGCAAGGCAAGCACTCTAATCACTGAGCTAAATCCCCAGCCCCCTTGTCACTGACTTTTAACACAGCTTGAGTATGGTTACTCTGAGCGGGTGAAAACTGGAAAGGGCTGCGCTAAGAGGCCAGAAGGAAAAGGCATCCTTCAGAGCCCGCCGAGCAGGGGCTGCGGCTCCCAGGGTTAGGGGAGAGCTCAGGAAGGACCAGTGTCCGGGAGGCAGGAGACTAGGGAGACAGCCATGCTGACAGGTGCTTATCCGGCCACGGCGGATGCAAATACCTCAGGGAAACAAGCAGCAGTCAGAGTTTGAAGTGGGAAGCTGGTGGTGAGGAGTGGCAGTAACATGTTACAGTCTGGTAAGGATGGGGATAAGGAAGGGCGTGGGCGGCTTGGGGCGCCAGGAGGGGGACTGAAATGTGGGCTGCATCTCCAAGCTATGTGACTGCTGGCTTCTTGGCCAGAGGCCAGGCACCATCCTCTGACTCTCAGGCTTCTATAAACCTTTGCCAGAAAAGAGTGGAGCACAGGGTTGTATGGCCCTGTAGACATTTCAAGGGGAATTAGAGAAAGGGAGGCCCAGCTCTGTTGCACCGGAAAGGGCGCGTCTACAGGAAGCCCAAACTGAAAATGAAAAGAGAAGTTGGGTTAATGAACGGATGGATTAATATACTAAAAATTTTTTCAGAAGAAAATCGTTTAGGTCATAATGACTAACGGTTAAGTTAGAATATAGCTATGTTAGATGGTCTTAAAACTTTACTAAATTGGCTCCTGGGAACATGCTTTCTGTCTCACATACCCCCGCCCCATTCCTAAGTGGCAAGAGTAATGGCATTAGATAGCCAAAAGTGACCAACAAGCACAAAAGTACTTTTAAAAATCTCTTCTTAATTATGACTAATGCCCTCTCCCAGGCATCTGGGGCAGGAAGACTTTCAGCAAGTCTGCAGTGGCCTTGGGCCACTGCCTCGAGCACCAGGCTCTCATCTGCTGCACTTCTTGTCCATCGGGGGAAGCAGGAGAGGCTGGTTTCGGCTCATGCATCCACTGGAGCAGGCCCAGTCAGCTAACTGGTACTCTGGGGCGAGACCTGTCTGCCAAGTGTCTGGTGGCTGGGCCCAGACCCACTTGTCTGAAAAGTCGAACTATGGAAGCCTATTATTGGTTTGTATTCACATAGCTCTTTGACCTTTCTCCCATTTAAACTTCGTCCCTGTGTCATAAATAAGGCAAGTAGTATTGATCCCTATGCCCCATATGAAGAGACTGAGAGACACATTAATCAACTGACTCGCCTGTGGTCACAAAGAAAATGTCACAACTGGGGTGAGAGCTGTTCAGTTATTTAATTCAGACTCTCCCCATCATACCAGTGTCCCAAGAATTCTTTGGCTGTGGGTCTAGCCTGCTTATTACCTGGAGAATACATGTATCCCATTAAATAAGGGCTACTAAATGTTTGGCAGGGTATAGTTACCTAAAAGTATATACATAAAAGAAAATGTGATTCACTTCCTCCAACCTTCCAGCACACAAACACACACGCACACACACGCACACACATGCACTTTGGAGAGAGATACACACATGCACCGCTCAGGCGAATGCAGTTCATGCCAGGAGCGAGGAGTTCTGTGTTCTGCTTGTAGTTCTGCACTGACTCATTGTGCAACCTTTGGCAAGTCCCTTACACCCTTCCCTCCTCCTCCTTGACCTCTCGCAACTATGGTAAAGATGAGATATTATATGGAAGAACATTTTGAAAAGTAATCAATAAACACTATTCGAATGCTTGTCTCTCAATTGCTTCTTTGTCTCCTTCCTAGGGGAAGAGTAACCTAAAAACCTACATCCTTGGCTTCATGGGAAGGCAGTGATGTTTTGATATGCGTATGCTGTCCATATGCTGCGTACCCCAAGGACCAATAACCACCACAACATGGTACCTGCAACTGGATGCACGTCACAGAAGAATCTCTCTTACAGGTACAGACAGCTGCAAGTAGTGCCTCAAGGAAGGTCAGAGCTAGAGGGGAACAGAAAGCCTCACTCTGCCTGCACTGTAGGTGGCTGTTGTGGCCCACCCCGCAAACGAGGGCTCTGGGGAGAAGGCAGTTGCCTGTGCTGCCCGCAGGTCCAGGGAGGCCAACCTACTCATGCCCTGCCTCGTCCTTTGGAGACGCTTTTGTGGCCTGTTGGAGGGACGCTCACCAGCAAAGACCAAGCTACTTGGTGTTGTGGTTGGCTGTTCCAGCAGTCTGCCAGTTGCCTCTTACTTGGAAAGTGTGCCTTTAATCACAGTTTTTCTAGAATTTGTTTTAGGAGTGGCCACTAATAATGATGTAGTCAGGGAAACCTGAATGAAATCATGTCAAGCCATGCATGAGACCTGAACTAACTGAAGTCAAATTCACCTGAATACATCTTTGCTGTTCTCCTCAGTGAACCTGGAGGAACAGTGAAAAGCTGCAAGAACAACACTCCTACTGTGTGTCAGACGCTCTGCTAGGCACTGGGACTTGGGCAGTGCACAGATACTCTAGGAAATCATAGTCCTCCGCAGCTACTTCATTCCAAGCAGCTAGCAGAGGCTTTGAGACTTGCCTATAAGCCAGATAGTAAATCATTGCATTATTCTTTTAGGATGGTTTCTTTTGGCCCAGTTTCATGGGCCCTTTGTTTCAGAAGCCTCTATGGACTTCCTCTTTGGGATTTGCTCGAAAGTAGGATGTTTTGCCAGCTGTCCAATGTCCCCAGTACAATAGCTGCAGCAATCAGTTTGGTGACTAACAGCAAGCTCTCCGTCTAACTCAAACTGCATTGGTGAATGGGGAGAAGTCTTCTCAAGAGTTCGTATTCCCTGATCCAAACAGACCAAATGTAAGAAGGCATTTAGGAGACAACCGGGGCATTTCAAACACTGACTAGACATTTTATTTGTTTGTTTGTTTTTGGTGCTGGGGATCGAAATCAGGGCCTTGTGCTTGCAAGGCAAGCACTCTAACCACTGAGCTAAATCCCCAGCCCTAGACATTTTATATTAACAAATTATTGTTAATTTTGTAGGGATGATAACAGTGGGCAGGTGGTTACTTTTTAGGAGTCATTATCTCATAGAGATACATACTAGCATATTTACAGATGAAATGATATAGGCTTTGCCTTACAACAATCCAGCAGGTTGGGGGTAATTGATCAAACAGGCTGGCCATATATTTTCCGTTTTGTTTGTGGAACTGGGGATTGAACCCAGGGCCATCATACTGAGCTATATCTCCAGCCCCCTTTAAATTTTTTAGTTTGAGACAAGGTATCACTAAGTCACTAAATTGCCCGAGCTGGGCTCAAACTTGTGATCCTCCTGCCTCAGCCTTGCAGAATTCTGACATTATAAGCATATGTCACCGTGCCCAGCTGGACTGGCTATATGTTGACAGCTATTTGGTGGCAGGGTTGTAGGTATACAGGGCTGCATTGTACTATTTTTTTAATGTTTGAGAGTTGCCATGGTAAAGGTTAAAAATAATAAGGCCAATTATTAAAATTAAAATTTAAATAATTTATATTCCTTGTCTACTACCCGAGTCTAGCAGAGTAGATAAAAGTGCCTAATCACTGTTTTCTGCCTCTCTATAAAATCACTGCTTTTGATCTCCTTAGAAGCTATGTAACGCCAGTGACTGCTTTATTTACTCCTATAGACACAACACCTAGTCCTCAACAATACTTCTTACCAGAGGTTATCTGCTTGCCTCCTTAGCAGATTTGCATGAGGCTGGCTCTTGAAGAATGAAGTGTAAGACTTTCTATCTAAGTCTCTTTGTCTTCTTCCACTTTGATTATGGTTTTGGGAGGTACACAGCCAAAGGAAACTGGAGAAGCTGAACCCCTCGGATAAGAAATGAGCACCAGAGAGAAAGGGAGATGTAAATTTCCATCGGCTCCGCCCATTCCCAAACCTGAGAGTCAGTGCTGACAGAAACACTGCAGGAGCAGGTTTCTCAACTTCAGGATAGTTTCTTGCACCACTACAGTTAATTTGTTGTTGTTGTTGGGTTTTTGTTTTTGTTTTTGTTTTTGTTTTTGAGGCAGGTTCTTGTTATGCAGTTCAGGCTGGCCTTGAACTCAGTATGTAGTCCAGCTTGGCCTCAAACTTGCAGCAACCCTCCTGCCTCAACCTCCTGAGTGCTGGGATTACAGGTGTGTACCACCACACCTGGCTATCAGTGAATTTTGAAAGTAATGATTATGGCTCTTTAGGAAGAAAAACTGCTCAAATTGAAATTTGAAATACTGATTACAGGATTCACTTATGCTAAGGCTGTTCTAGCAACAGAAATCCGCAAACTCCCCCTTTGATCAGGCAGGCAGGCAGGCAGGCAGGCAGGCAGGCATTCACCATGTACACTTAAAACCACATCAGGCTATTTCTTCACACTGGAAGTCACAAGAGGAAACCAGCTACCCCAGTGAAGCTATTTCTTTTATGATTAGATATGTAGGGGTGCAGGTTTGGGGAGATATGTTCTAGAAGCCATTGCCAGTTCTATTTAGAGTTAATGAAGCTTACCAGGACCCTGGGCCTCATGCAGCATGCAGCAAACAGCAGAGTTAACTGTAAAACAGTAAGAACTGATGAAGAGGGAGTGAGCATGAGGAGAAATAAAATATTATGAACTGAGACAAACAATGAAGAGTTAGAGGTCAAAAGAGATTAGGAGTAGCAGGGAGGGGAGGAGGGAAAAGGGACTGGTAGGGACCCCTGAAACGTTGTACTCTTTCTTAATCTATTTAAGGCCGGCCAAAAGGAAATTCTGAGTATGTGACTATTAGATCCAACCACCATCTCTCAAGAACTGCTACCACCACCGTTTCTCTGCTTAAAGCTCGCCACCAGCACTATGGGAGCAGAGTGGCACAGGATTCACGGTGGCTCTTTCCAAAGTGAACTGATTCTTCATGGAATCACATAAGGAGCCCAGCCCTGGGGCCACTTGAACATCTGGAAGTACGGAAGAGGACAGACTATTTTGTTAGGTGCTTATTGCTAATATGAGGTACCACTTTTCAGCAAGGATTTTACCCATCTCAGAACTGAGCACTGTCACCAATCCCAAATATTTCTGGAGAATGGAGAGAGGTGTCACCCTATACAGGGTCTTCTGCTTGGGATCAGTGTGGGGGGAGGACAGTTGATTTGAAGAAATAAGGGGAAAGCTTGGTCTGAAAGGAGCTTTCACTGAACATTTTAAAGGGGAATATTTATAGTTTAGTGTTACTGTGGTCTAAACAAACCACTTAATCCCCTAATTCCTGTAAGCAAGCTGTGAAACTGCCCCAGGGATTCAGTTAACAAACACCACAGGACGGGGCTGGGGATTTAGCTCAGTGATAGAGTGCTTGCCTACCAAGCGCAAGGCCCCAAGTTTGATCCCCAGAAGCACCCCCCCAAAAAAACCCCACAATAAACAAATACCACAGGACAGAGCCAGGTGTGGTAGGATATACCTATAATCCCAGCACTCAAGAGGTTGAGGCAGGAGGATCACCATGAGTTCGAGGCCAGGCCAGGCTGCACAGTGAGTTCAAGACTAGCCTGAACTACATAACAAGACACTGTCTTGAAAAACCAAAAACCAAAAACAACCTACAAGACTACAAAGGCAGCAGGATAGAGCTGGAAAATAAATTTATATTTTTCTGATCCACAGCACCACAAACAAATTTCAAATTTAGATTTTTCCGATTTAAAAAATAGGAATCCATTCCTGCTGGTACAGCTGATATACCATGATAGATAAGTGAATATACCATGTGTTCAGAGAGACTTACACTTGGCTAGTTGAACTTTATCAATCAGGTAATATCAAAAAAGTTAATCAATGAAGCTGACATTTAGTGTTAAGATTCAGTGATGAAAATTTCTGGACCAGTTGGTGAAAATGTTCAAATGACAGATTTGTTAGTCAAATGTGAATAACTGGATTGTAACGCTGAGTGCTTTGTTTTTTTTGTTTTTTTTTTTTTTTTTTTTTGGTGCTGGGGATCGAACTCGGGTCCTTGTGCTTGCAAGGCAAGCGCTTTAACCACTGAGCTAAATCCCCAGCCTTATTTTACTTTTTTTTTTTTTTTTTTTTTTTTTTTTTTTTTTTTTTTTTTTTTTTTTTTTTTTTTTTTTTTTTTTTTTTTTTTTTTTTTTGAGTGCTTTCTTTCTTTCTTTTCGTTTGTTTTTTTGAGACAGGTTCTCTTTATGTAGCTCAGGCAGGCCTTGAGCTCACTATGTAGCCCAGGCCAGCCTCCTCGAACTCACGGCGATCCTCCTGCCTCTGTCTCCCAAGTGCTGGGATTACAGCCGTGTGCCACCAGGCCTGGCAAAACTGAGTGCTTTCAAACATAAAATATTTTACAGTGTACAAAGTCACTGTTTTATTCCTAGTGACAAGCCAGGCACTGACGAAAGGAAGATGTTTCTTCCTTCTGGCAAGTATCCCAAAGTTGAATCCACAAACAAGTGGCTAAAAACAGAAGGCAGGAAAAAAAAAAAAAAAAAGAAGGCAGGGCCCATGGACATCTTTTGGATCCAAAGAACCCTCTAGTAAGGACATTACTAAACCCTCCATCTGGGGGTTCCTTGAGTCATGGTGTCCAAACAACTACAGCATACCAGGGGACCCCCGGACATTTTCCTGGTGTTGTGTAGATCTGGTCAGAAGTGCTCTCCTCTCTGCTTCTGGGATGAACAATGGGAAATTTCAGCGAGCAGAGAGCAGAGACAGGACGGGGTGCAGGCTGCTGACTCAATGATAACTAGGAGCTTATATGGTCTGCCTTACCAAATACCGGGGCCTTACCAAATACCGGGGCGGGGGGAGACAGGCAGGTTTTAAAACCACTCCCCCAGCTCAAGGATGGGGTACCTGGAGGACACTGGCATCTGAAGGGTCCCCAGCAAGTTCTCAGTCCCCCAGGCTGGGCGCAGTCAAGCAGCCAGCAGGGACACAGAGTAAAGGGGTGGGAAATCAGGGCTGGGCTGTGGCCTTCGGACACAGCTGGTAAATTCTGTTGGCCGCACCTAGTGAGAACTGAGGCAAGGCAGGGCTGGGAGAGGCGTGCTGCCTCAGACATGGGACCAGCAGGTGGGCCTGTAGGCCACTGTCAGGGCCAGCTCCGGCTCCCAAGGAGGCCCAGAGCTTTCCATCGTTGGGCTCTCTTTCTGCCGCTACCCTCTATGTGCTGTTCCTTTTGTTCCTCTCTTTCTTATACCTCTGCACTGCTCATCATTTCCTCCTGCCACATACTCTGGTGTTCCCTTTGCTTCTCTCTTTTCCCTTCCTCCACCACCCGATACATTTGCAGAGCTTCCCTAAGTAAGCCAAACCGAGAGGCGGGGCCTTGCAGACCGCGTCCCTCCTCTGCTCTAAGCAAGCCTAACTGGGAACCCAAAGGCCCCAGGGACGCCGAGACCCGGTACAGGCGCTCAGATTAGTCTCACAGCCTGGCTCACACCTGGTCATCCGCCCTCAGCCCCTCCACCTCCAGGCCCTGCCCCAGGGGATGAGCAGCAGGAGGAGCAAGAAGCCACCCGCCCCACCCCCCACGGCAGCCTGCTACTTACTTTTTCTTCTCTTTGTCTCTTTTCAGAGTCTGTGAGCCCCCAGCCTGGGAACCCTGAGACTGGAGGAGCTCAGCCGCAGTCTTTCTCTGTTTGAAAGCGTTCACTTCATCATCCAGAGATTTCTTCTTATCCTCTAGCTTCTTCTTCTCGTCCTGGTGCAGTTTCTTTAGACGGTCAAACTTCTCATGCAGCTGACAGGGAAGCCAAAAAAGAGTGTAGAGCCCTCCATGAGCAGCCCCAGTCCGGCCCAGCCAGGTTGGAGGCCAGCAGAGTGGCAGCCCGGCAGGACCCTGGGATCTCAGGGGACATTTCTGCAGGCACTACCACAACAGCACCGAAGGACACTGTGCTGAGGGTAGTTCTCTGGCCTGTCACTTTATCTCAGAATCGCTGCTCCTGAAGTAGTAAAGGAACAGTGCGTTCTGCCTAATCAAATATTTTGTTTAAATGAATCCCTGTAGTTATTATACATGGTTAATAATAATATCACTTATAACACTGTAACATTTGCCAAGTGTTTACGACAGGGCGAACATTGACTTTTTAAAAACAATTTGTATTGTTATTATTTTTTGCAGTGCTAGGATGGAACCCAGGGCTTTGTGCGTGCCAGACAAGCACTCTACAACTGAGCTACAGCCCAAGACTGACTTTTGTAAGCACCTGATAGGCACTAATTCATTTAATTATTACAGCAATCTTATCAATAGGGTCTGTTATTATGACTTTTTTCATTTTCAATCTTTTCTTTTATTTGCTGTGTAGGGATTGAACACAGGGTTTCACACATGCTAGGGCAAAGGCTCTATCACTGAGCTACATCCCCGGCCCTTTTAATTTTCTTATTTTGAGATAGGGTCTCACTAAGTTGCTCAGGTTGGCCTTGATCTTGTGATCCTCCTGCCTCAGCCTCCCAGGTGCTGAAATTATAAGTGTGCACCATAGTACTTGGCTATGATGTCCACTTTATGAGGAAACATAAGCGATGAGAAATAAAGGCATTTGCCCAAGGTCAACCCAGTCCTTAGAGGATTATATAATGGCATTTTCAACATGGAAGGTGCTCTTGCCTTTTCTTTGCCATCTTTGTGTGCATGCATGTGTGTGGTACTGGACATTGAACCCAGGGCCTTCACAATCCCAGTTTGCCTGCCTGCCTTCCTTCCTTCCTTCCTCCCCCCACCCTTTCTTTTAAAATAAATTCTCAGTAAATTGCTAAATTGCCCAGGCCAAGCTCGAACTTGTGATCCTCATGCCTCAGCCTCCCACAGTTTCCTGCCGTTTCTTATCCCCTGCAATCAGGAAGACTCATTACGGATCACAGAGCAAAGCAAAACTGGTCAAAGGAAATAGAGTAGGTGTGGAAACCTCAGTTTTAACCAGAAGGGAAGTTTAACTAGTCCTGAAAAAACCGGAGACCCAAAGAACAGCAAGTATGTTCTGGCACTCATTGTGAAAAGTCGATCAGAGAGCAAGAGGCATAGATGGTCACCAACTAGAAATGTATAAACTCCCCTGGCTAGTAAGAGCAGACTAAGCATAGTTTCACCTTCTCTTGAGGATTCAGGAGAGAATTTAGGATTCTGCAACACTTGCAGTGCACAAAAAGGAGGTCAGCTCCCCAATTCTATGGATATCTGGGGCTGTCACTTAGTAAGGCAGGGGGAACGACAGGCTTGCTGTCCCAACAGCTTTTACTAGTCATGTTGGGTAGGGGCGTGCCTTGCGCTTCCCATCAGTTGCTTTTAACTGGCTTTGCTTCACTGCAACTTTGATTAATTTATCTTTGAGACCCCCTTCATCTCTCCTCCTAAAGGTGCTGGGTGATAGTTTTCTCCTTAAAAGTGAAACTGAAATAAAATCAATAACCTTGCCACAGGCCTTGGTGGAAGAGACGGGAAGTAATTAAGTGCTTCCCTTCCTGATGGTTGACCAGTGTGACACCCCAGGAGGTAAAGCAGCAGCTGATATGACGAATAGCGGGATACATCTTCTCCCAGTTCATCTGGGAACTTGGAAGTAAGGCCCCGGATTAGAGGGCTAATTGCATGGGCTTAAACAGGACCATCAGACCCCATTTTAAAATGTCACGAGAGCTGCACACGTGTTTCCTTAACTCTGAAATGGAACCACATATCCAAGTGAATGGGAAGTGCCCCAACTGTTATTGTTTTAGGTTTCAGCAAAGTACCCAGGATTGCCTGAAACCAGCTTTCTTCATGGCCATCACAGAGGGTGGGATGGGACAGGTCAGCCTAGAAAGTCATCAGTTATCCCTACAGAGCTTCAGATTCCCGGGACAGGGAAATGCATCAGCCTGCACCTGACCTCAAGGGCTTGACTCTAGTAGTGCTGACCGAGAGAACTTCCTGCAATGCCGGAAATGTTCTGTTTGTGTCATTCAGTACAATAGCTGCTAGCTAAATGAGGAGTGAATACTAAGAGAGTGAGGAACTGAGTTTTAAATTGTATCATATATTAGCTGGGAGTGGTAATGGGTGCCTATAATCCCAGCACTCTGGGAGGCTGAGGCAGGAGGATCCTAAATTCTAACCCAGCCTGGGCAATTTGATGACTTAGTGAAATTGAGTCTCAAAATTAAAACTAAAAAAGGGCTGGGGCTGTAGCTCACTGCTACAGTCATTTGAACATCTGGCCCTGGGCTCAGCCCCCTTTTTGCAAAAAATAAGTAAATAAATTTATTTTATTGTATATTTCAAAATTGCTAACATAGTAGATTTTAAATGTTTTTACTACAAAATGACAAGCATGTGAAATGCTAGATTTGTTAACTAGCTTCATTTAATCATACCACAATGTTAACGTATATTCACACATCATGTGGTACCCCATAAATATATGCAATTATTATTGGTCAATTAAAAAACTTTAAAAACTCACCACAATTTAAATAGCCACACACAGCTACTGGCTACCATAGTGGATGGAGAGGCTCTAGAACATTGATACCAGACAAGAAAACATCCTGACCTCGGGAATGAAGGGCCAAGAAGACACCGATATCACAGTCCCCTCTGGCCAGCCCGCTCCTATGCCCCATTCTTGCCTAAGGCTGCAGCCCCCAGCACACACACACAAGGCCAAAGCCTCTGTCGTGAACTCCACACCAGCTTAGTCTCCCTTTCCGTCCTGCTTGGCACCCAGGCTCATGTTTACCTCTTTCTCTGCCTCTTTAAGCTCCGCTTCTTTCTCTTTGACTCTCTGGACAAACATCTGTCTCATCTCTTCTTCTTTTTTCTGGAGCTCCCCCAGGAACTCGTTCCTTTTGGCTTCATACGTCTCTTGTAAACTACGAACACAGCCAGGTTAATTCCTGCACACTCGCTGGCTCCTCCTCAATGAAAACTGGCCCCAACCATCCTCCCCTGAGCTCCACATCCTCTCTCGCCCAGTTTGGACTGAGATGATGAAAACAGCACCCCGAAGCAGTGGGAAGTCAGCTTGGCACGTGACAGCGGATTGCAGGGCTGCTTGAGGGGCAAGGGGCAACCCTGATGAACTAGAGAGACTCAAAAATCTGGGTCTATACCCTCACTGCACATGAGGAACCTGAGGCCCAGAGAGGCGAAGCGACACAAGATCACACAGCTAGTTAGAGGAAGTACTGGGACCAGAAGCTGGGTCTCTTGTTTCTTCATCTGGGCCTTCCCGCTGCGCTAGGGCCTGGCCCTCGTTCTGAAGCTGCCTTCATTATCTCACCACTTCAACCCGGGCTGGGGATTTAACTCAGTGGTACAGTTTCTGAGTCTCCACCCTGAGCTAGATGCGGTACTAATGCACAAAATTCTAGTCACTCAGCACCTGCAGCCAACAGCTACCACACCTGCCCTTGAGGAACTCACAATCTAGTGGGAGCTGTCTGGCCTGATGCCCCCTGCCACGTCCTGGATTTATGTTTCAAGAAACAGGAGTCAGCCTGGTGAGGAAGAGGAGGAACTGGGCTCCAGAGAGGGTGGCACATGCGATAGCACAAGTGGAGAGATGATGGCGTCCCTGGGAAGCCGCATAGCTCAACACGGCTGGAGAGGCCTGTGTAAGCCGAGGAGTGGGATGGGAGGTTCCCAAGTCTGGCGGGTGAGGGCAGGCTTTCCGTGCCTCATGAAGGAACTAGGAGTGGACCCACCGCATGGTTTTAAGCAGGACTCACTGGATCCACCCAGAAAGCGAGAAAGACCACTCTGGCTGTTTTGTGAAGGAGACACTTTCCAACAATCCAAGTATGAAATGGCAGGATCTTCATGTGAAGGGTTGACAGGGAATGGAGGGAGCTGCAGGAAGAGCAGGGGAAGCAGAACTCAGGACCAGGGAGGAGGCAAAGATGAGTCTGGTTTTGGGCTTAGACAACCAAGTGGACGGTGGTACTGTCGAATGCAATGGAGAACACTGGAGAAGGAAAATATTCAAGAGGGAAGAAGATGAATCTGATTGTAGAGAGCTCAAGTTTTAGGTGGGGCCCCTGTGGGATGTCTGAGTGGAAATGTCTAGTATGTAGGTGGGCCCATGGGTTCACAGCTCAAAAGTAAGATTTTAGTTTGTGAGTTATCTACTTCCGGGTGATAATTAGGGCTCGGAAGGAGAAAGAGCCAGCTGCAAAGAGAATAGAGAGTGGCAGGAGCAGAGACTCTAGGAACATTTAAAGAACCAAGCTGCAGAAAATGAACCCACAAACGAGGCTGAGAAGGAATAGTGAGGGGAGAGGGAGAGAGAGCAGTAAACCCAGCCAGGCCAGTACTAGAGGAGCCAAGGCCAGACAGTATTGCTAGAAGGAGGCTATGGGGAATAGTATTAAGTGTTGCATATTAAAATCAAAGACAAGGGGGCTCAAAAGTTGCAGTGAAATCGGCCCAAAGTTCGTGACTACTGCTCTTGGAGATGCATTTCCATAGAGTGCTGCGGAAAGAAGCCAGACTGCACCAGGCCGAAGAAGCAAATGAGAGGAGCAAGGAGGCTGGTAAATTGAACAACTCTCTCCCTCCTGCCAGGGCCTGGCTTCTTGACAGGGCAGAGGCTGGCGAGGATGAGCAGGGCGAAGGGGGTGTCTTTAGGGTGGGAACATTTACAGGCAAGGTGGAAAGGGGCCCTCGAGGAGGACTGAAAGGGATGAAGATCCAGGAACAACGGGAGGCGGGATGGCACAAAGGGCAACGGGCAGGGGACTGACTGGCCAGGCAGAGGCACACCTCTTCCTCCACAGAGTCAGTGAAAAGCTGCTGGAGGCAAGGAGCTCCCAGCAGAGAGACAAGCACGCCTTCTTCCAGCCCAGGTGCTCCCGTGGCCCCAGCCCACCCGGCCCAGCAGGGTTATGAGGCTGGGCAGTGGTGGCGGCAGCAGCAGTGGAGGCCTAGCCGTGCTTTGCCCCTTGCCAGCTTCCTGCTGCAAACAGGTCCTGTGGGACCTCACAGACCCCTGTGCCCATAAACATCCCCCTCACTTGCTTGCTGATGCCTGACATTTCCTGAAAGGAGACTGAGCCACAGTAAAGGGTACCACATGGCCCTAAATGTAGGGTTTATGTTGCCTCTCACACATATAGAGCCGACACAATTCAACTTGGTCTATCGCTCTCATCTGCTTAATAAACTACTTTCAAAAACATTTCCCTTCTCTGAAAGCATTTTAGATTCTGATTTGAGAAATGCCAATGATTCATTACTCACAGTCTGCAGCCAGAACAAAACTTCTACTTGAATGGCAAACACTAAGGGCAGCAAATGAAGAGCTTGTATTCATCACCGTGGGGAAAGTAACTCCTACTCAGTCCCAGAGTGACTGCTACCTCGTCTTTTCTTGTTATTTTTTATTTGTCTGCCTGTTTGTTGTTCTTGCAGTGCTGGGGATGGCACCCAGGGCCTCACAAATGCTAGGCGCGTGCTCACCACTGAGCCACACTCCAGCCCTCCTGTCTGGTCTTGAGAATGGGGCGGAGGGTAAAGAACAGACTAGAAGAAAACTGCCTGGGCAGTAGGAGCTTGATGAAGGACATGGGGCCAACGATGGTCACTAATCGCCACCCTGAAGACCAAGGCCTCCTCCCAGGGCTCCCAACCAACACAGCTGACTCGAGCTGCCGTGTGCAGGGTAAGGGGCAGCGAGAGATCAGCCATGCTGCTTCCCCAGGTTCCCTCCCTTCCCTCGCCACCTCCCACGGTGCTCCTGGCAGGTGTGTGAGGAGGCTCAGCGGATGGGACAGCAGAACTGGGGAGTTACTCCTGTCGCCACAGCTAGCACGTGTTGATTCTCCAATTCTCTGAGGAAGAAGCTTCCACACCACCCGAGTGGCCAAGCCAAGGTGGCCTGGCCCAGCCCGGTGGGCACAGTACCTGAAGGGTTTGCTGTCGGGGTCGGTGTCCTTGAAGCCCATCTCCTCCAGCTTACAGCGGCGGTACAGCTCGTAGTGCCGGGTGTGTGTCTGCTCCCGCAGATCCTCCATGTTGACCCGAATCAGCATCTCCCGCAGCTTCACAAAGTCGCAGTGGGCCTCGTTTTCAACTGCACAGCAGGGGTTGGATATTGAAAGTATATGGAAAGGAAGGCCAGCAGAAGCAGCAATGGATGAAACGAGGCAAAATGTCTAACAGTGACATCACCTTGTAACTGGGCATACAAAGCCTGGGAATTTACCTCTCTATTCATTTTTCTACTGCAAATGGGAATAAAAGTTATAAAAAAGGGCAGGAGTGAAAAACTGCAATAGTGTAAAAATTATCTAAGGATCTTCAAAAGGCCCTCATCTCAAATTCACCGATCAGACCCTCACAGGAATGTCCACTCTCCACCCCTCTGTGGACAAAGAGCACATGTATATTCAAGCATCTATCCATCCACCCAATAAACATCTGTGCAATCTCTGTTCAGTATTGTATGGGGCCTTGGGAACTTGGAAATGAAGTCATGACATCTTGCCTCGGAAGCTTACAGTTTCATGGGAATAGACGCAAACAGACAAATATAATACAATCCAAAAATTACAAAAGTGGAGGGATAGCTGAGGTGCAGTGAAAGCCCAGGAGAGGAACTACGAATCCAAACTCCTGGGAGAGTATAGGCCTCACCAAAGAGACAACCCCTAAAATGACTGTGGCAGGAAGAACAGGCATCTACCAGGCAGACCTCTATGAGGCGAGGCAAGGTTGTATAGCCAGTGAGTTGCAGAGTTAGGATTCGAACTCAGGCAACATAGGGGAGGGGAGGGAGAATGGCTATGAGTGGGTGAACAGATCTCTGACGAATGGGAGCAGGGAGAACTAGGGTATTAATAGGTGACAGTTACAAGAGAGGGTGGTCCACAGGTGTGGCTCATCTGGACAGTAGAGGCTTCCCAAGAGGTCAGCAGAGGGTGGATAATGGCCTGACAGCCACTATGATGACCGGAAGAAAGTGGAGTCCACGTCCCAGTGTAAATAAACAAGCCTTCGCCTCGAGAGGGTGTGGCAGAGGTCTGCATTTTGGGCCGTGGTCAAGAATGACAGAGATGCTGGGGATTTAGCTCAGTGGTTAAAGTACTTACCTTGCAAGTACAAGGCCCTGAGTTCGATCCCCAGCACCAAAAAAAAAAAAAAAAAAAGAATGACAGAGACATAGGCTAAATCACAGGAAAGTAGATTTCTGGTCCAAAAAGAAGGTTGCAAGCAGTGCTCTATTAGGGTGTCCTCAGACACAGCTCCACTGTGTTGGGTGGTGGTGTCTGACCTCACCAGGTAGGGACAGTGGTGTCTGAGACAATGAACAGGATTGGTCATACCAGATTCCATCTCGAAGGGGAGTGGGTAGCGAGGTTAGTAAGGGCAGTGAGATGACAGGGCTGGGCATGACCGCAGTAGATGGCCTAGAGTCATCAGATGAATCTTTCTGAAGCCCAAATGGGCCCACACAAACCCTCTGCTTAAGCCCCGTTGCATGTAGGATACTGTCACAGAACATGTTAATATTAAAATCCCATCAGTAGGTCTCAGGACCATACTATGTGCTATTCGCTCCTCCATCTCTGGACGGTGGTCCCTGGTGGTGAGTCAGAAGGTCTGAATGCAAGACTGTCCAAGCAACATGCAATTTCTTCATTCGAAATTAATGGTCAACTCAGATTTGTAAAGAACCCAGCTGGAGGAAGTCACTGCAACCACATTTGCTGCCTTCTCTTCCCTCACCTTGGATTGCTGTCTCTTAGCCCACAAATTCACTCCCAGAGTGAAATTGTTGGTCCAGGAACCATTTACCAATGTTCCAAGTGGAGCATGCCCAGCCCCAAACAGCAGAGAAGAGCAAAAGTCACCATAGCTCTGTAACGAGTCTTGTCCTACCTGTGCATAGTTCAGGCTGGGGTGTAGCTCAGTGTAGAGCCCTTGACTAGCATGCAGGAGGCCTGGCTTCCATCCCCAGTACCACAAAAACAAAATCAAAGAAAATAAACTCCAGCCATCAACAGGGGGTGTCTGGGCACCCTGAAACACGCCAGCCTTTGTATATGATGTGGACCCACTCCTATTTGTTTGCCCAAGGGTAGGGATGAGTTTCCAGAGAATCTGCCACCCTGTCACATGGTGCCCCTGTGATCTGTACACCTTAAAGACCACAGACCTCTTCCACCCATGGCAGTATCCTAGGCTTTGTTTCACCTGCTAAACCAAGTAGCCCCACAGGTAACTTACCATGTGTCGCACAGACCACAAAGGGAACTTTCCCAAGTGTACATATATCTGTTTGTTGGTTTTTACCATACTTCAGTGGAATCCAGGGGCACTCTACCACTGAGTTACATCTCCATTCCTTTTTTTATTTTTTATTTTGAGACAGAGTCTCACTAATTTGCCCGGGCTGGGCTCGAACTTGTGATCTTCCTGCCTCGGCCTCTCAAGTAGCTGGGATTACAGGTGTGCATCACCACATCGAGTTTATCTAATTCATTTTAAATTGCGAAAGAATCATACATATGGAAGACTGCATGAAATGTGTGTGTGCTACTTAAAGAATAAAACAAATTAACACTGATGTTTGTACAACACAGGCAAAATATTCCTAGTACTTTGGAAGCCTTTCCGCTCCTTCCCAATGCCAGGCTCATTTCCCCTGGCAATGAGTCTTAACCACTCTCTTGACTTTGGGCTTTATCTCTCATTTCCTTTGTAGTTTTGCCAACCATATATGAATTTCTAAAAATACATACAGTATCTTGTTTAGTTTTGCCTACTTCTGGAGTTCATAAAATTCAATCCTACATTATATTATTCTTCTCTGATTTATTGAGCTCAACATTATGTTTCTGAAACTCGCTCATGATGTAACTGTAGTTCATTAATTTCACTGGTACATGATATCTCATTTATGACTATTTCATAATTCACCCAGTCTATTTTTAGCAGATACCTAGGTTGTTTCTAATTACCTGTCATGCCGAACAACACTGCTGCGAGCATTCTCGTATATTCCCTGTGCCCTTGAGCAAGCAATCGTGCTTTCTTGCACACTTTCCTTCCTTGCTCAGAACCCATCTGCTTAGGTTTTAGGAGTGCGTTCTCCACTAGAGACAAAGGGGTGGTTCCCATCAGAGGACCCGCTAGGGAGCCCTGTGGCTATCTGAGACCCACGCTGAAGGAACGAGGCTGGGACGAGTCAGGGATCCATCATACAGTGGCTGGGAGAGGCCAAAAGGCAGACAGAAGGGCTCTCGGAGTGCAGTCCATCTGCTGGGGACTCACCCTGCACGGTGCCCCAGGGGTACTGCCGTGCCTTCATCATCTTGTTGCCTATCTTCAGTTCTTCCGTGCTGCCAATGACAGCAAACGGCAGGTGGGCCTGAAACAGAAGGCAAACGAATGCTCAGAACTGCAGCAGGGACGGCAGTGCACACCCTGCTCATCTCCGCGGCCCTGGGCCCTCCCTGTGCAGCGTCACTCGCCGCAGTCATCATCGAGAGGCACCGATTAGGTTCCTGAGCCAACCGTATGGGGGCAAGAGGCCTAGTCCTAGCTCCCGCTGCTCCGAAATTCATGGTAGATAAGAATGACATGGGTGAATGCATAGGGAGCAGACAGAGAAAAACAGCATAGTAAGCAGACACACAGATCAGCAAGCTGTTCGCTGCAGTGAGGGGAACAGCCTTGGGAAGTGGGTGGGGGTGAGTGTAGACAGAGAGACAGGAAGACAGAGGGCTGTGGTCATTGGCCCCACCTCTTTCCAGAGTGCAAGGGCCCCCCTGAGAACAGGTACGGCCTGGAGCCACGTGGCTGGTTGAGCCATACTATCCTTGTTCTCATCCTTCTCTGGAACAAGAGCTCATGTTGATGCCTTGAGGCCAAGTCACCAGGTATCACCCACATGCCAGGCCTATGCTGAGCTCTGTTTTAGGTGCTGGAAGGGCAACAAAAAAGTAGGAGACACACTCCCTCACCCTCTGGGAACTGAGGAAACCTGGATTACAGATCTGCAACCATATAAGACGTGGCTGGCCTTGGTGGCACACGCCTGCAATCCCAGCACTTGGGAGTCTGAAGACAGGAGGATCAGAAGTTCGAGGCCAGCCTGGACTACATAGTGAGTTCAATACCAACCTGAACTACACCTCGTCTCAAAAAAAAAGGACAATCAATGGACCTAGGTTTAGATGTACTGTCTGGTGCCCTGGACATAGTAGGTGATTAATAAATCCTTGAATGGCAGTGGCAGCGGTAGTGGAATAGGAGAGAGGAAAGAAAGGCAAAGCACAGACAAGGGTATGAGCTTGGGCTTGCAGGAAAGATGAGGAGCAGGGCATGGCTAACATGAAGCCTTGGTGCTTGGAGAAAAGGAGCGACCCCCAGTTGACAGTGTGGGGACTGGGAAATGCTCAGGGAACTGGCCAATTTTTAAGTGCCAAGTCACCATTGGCCAAATGGAATGGCTGAATAAATGTTTCCAGACCAGGTGAGTCCAGGTGGGGTCTTACACCAACAAATGACTAGTCCAGTGACATGAGCTGTCTTAGCCAGCTCACAGAAATGGGCCACGGTCTCAGATATTTTCACAATCTGCTTGCTGATCTAGTCTACAAAGAGTCACTGGGCTCCTACGATGTGCCGGGCGTTAAGAACACAGGGCTGAGGAAGCATAGAGCCTGCTCCTGGAGAGCACCCAGGGACAGCAGGAGAAAGGCATGCCGGTAATGTCAATGCATTTGGTCAGGGTTGTAAACTGAGGCTCAAGTCTTGAGGAACACAAAGGAGGGGGCATAACTAACTCCACAGGAAGTCAGAGAAGGCATCACAGAGTAGACAGTAGCAATTGTGCTATCAGTGTTAGTTAGCAGCTGTAGAATTACTATCAACAGAAGCAACTTATTAAGTGCTCTGCACTATGTGCCAGGTGCCTTCATTGTGTCCTCTCACTGACTTTCGCTACAACATGATGGGGAAGGTAGTCTTATCCCCATTTTATAGATGAGGAAACTGAGGCCCAGAGGGCTAAGGGACTGGCCAGCAGGCACACAGTACGAAGGTCAGAGCTGGGTGTGGGACCTGGGTCTCTGATTTTGAAGCTCTCCCCTCACTTGCCTGCTACTCCCACTTAAGGGGTCCAAGCGGCTGATGAGGTGAGCACCCGAGGTGGGCTGAACTGGTCGTGCAAGGCCAGATTATAAGAGGCAGTTCAATTCTGGGAAACCCACAGCCAATCTGGTGCTTGCTGATTTAAGCTCCATGCTGATCTCACATTTTTTCTCCTTCTTCTCCATTCTTTTCTAGTTCTGGACTCCCAGAATGTTCTTCAGAGCAGCAAAAACATAGGATCTCATTGGGATTTCAGCTCCATTAGAACATCCCCCAGGTGCAGGACCAGCAGCCAAATCTGCTCTTCCTTCACCCTCTCCCTCTCCCAGGTGCCCAGCTCAGAGACTCACCAGCCCCTTCCCATCCCGCTGACTGTTCCTGAAATCGGGACACAGGGAGAAGGGAACGAGGAAGTTATGGATATGGAAAGTGGGTGTGGTCTGGAGGTAGGAGACATGGATCCCAGTGGGAATGATCAACGTAAATGGGAGTGAGACCGGGGGCACCTGGGGAGCACTGGATTCCTGCAAATGCTGCCCAAGGGCTGAGCAGCTCTGACCTGGCCTCATGGAAGGGTCAGCTTGGCACAATTCATTCTCACTCTGGGACCCACGCGATGTCAGGAGTATCAAATCCACTCCACTCATTTTCTGGGAAGGTGCTTCCCCTGCAGGAACCGAAAGCTTCAGCCATATGACACAAAAGAGCTACAAGGCAGAGGTGGCAGAAGACTGAACTGGGGGAGGAGGTGAGAAGGGGAAAGTGTGTCTTATTGGTGCTCATCCTGGGCTCTTGTATCTACGTGATGGAGGAGGAAGGTGTGAAAAGGAGGAGGCACTTCTCTGGGCTCAAGAGAAAGGAGGAAAAAAAACCCAAAGAAAATAAAGGCATACAAAATGCCAGTCTTCCCTTGGGCCTGTTATTTTCAAAGTCAAGAGACACTGTCAAAATGACAGAGTCACTTGCTTCCCTTCTTCCCCAAACTGCTGTCATTTGATTCCTCTAGCTCCCTCCATGTTCTCAGCACACAGGCCCCACCAAACTGAGGTCCCTCAAGACCTCCCGACCACACATGCCTTTGATCAGAGTTGGTCTGGACAAATGGATGTGAGCGGATCATTTCCGAGTGCTTCCACTTCATTTGATTGTACTATACAGGGCCTCACTCATGGTTGGGCAGAACCGGGACACAGAGAGGTCAAACAAGTCACCCAGATCCCAAGCCTCCTTGCCTAGGTTTTCCCAGGGAGCGCCGGGGCCAATGCATTTTGGCTGGCAGCCTCCCTCAGCAACTCAGGGTGGCCCGTGCTCTGCCTCCCGGCTAAATGACATCTTCAGGAAGTCAGCTAACCATGCCAGGCAGGAAGTCACAGGGAGCAGGCTCCGATCCTCTCTCCTGCTGCTCTTGAGAGATAGACGGGTGTGGCAACCAGAATGAAGGCAAACAGGGCAGGGAAGAAATAAACCCCCAAGCACACTCCCAGGTCTGACCCAGGGGACCCAAATCTGAGGTCAAGCTTTCTCTCCCTTGTTTCCAGGTCCCTGCAGGAGCCTGACAGGTGACATTTGTATGTGTGAACACAGGGAGGAGACTGGCAGCTACAAGGCAGTGCAGCTGCCGACACCCAGACCTCTAAGGAGGTGGCCCCCAGTGTCAGTCTCCCAGCTGCAGAGAGCACCTTCAAACCTCCCCTTGGGCGTCTGCTTCCAGATTCACTCTCTGTCTGCATCTATCCTGTGCTGCTACGACACAATACCTCAGGCTGGGTAATGTGTAAAGAACAAAAATGTATTTCTTATCATTCCAGAAGCTGGGAAGTCTAAGACCGAGGCACTGGCACATCTGGTTGTCTGGTGAGGGCTGTATGAAGCCTCTTCTATGAGGACTTGAATTCTGCTATTGAAGGAGCAGCCCCATCCCTTAATGCTATCACATGGGCAACGCTTGGACTTTGCAGCAGACACATTCGAACCACAGCACTACCTACACTTTTTCTCAGGTCTATCTTAAATTCTTCTTCATACATTTTAAAGCTTTTGATGATCCAACTGGCGTGATGTATTTTATTTTCATTCCACCACATGCACTATGCTTAGAATACATGAACATTTATTTATTTTTTGACCCGTGCCAGGGATCGAACTTAGGGTCTTCACACTGAGCTACATTCCTAGCCCTTTTTATTTTATTTTTTTTGTTTTGGAGACAGGGTCTCACGAAGTCACTAAGTTGCATAGGCTGGGCTCAAACTTGTAATCCTCCTCCCTCAGCCTCCCAGAGTGCTGGGAGAACATTCTCTTTAGTCTGGTGAAATATGGTTTAGATCTCATCTGGTAAGAATAGCTCCACTGGGCTTGGCTTCTTCCAGGGCAGACAGTGTTGCCTGGCTGTGGCTGGTTACGTTCACCCCCATCTCAGGCTGGCAGCCTGAACAAGACCATTGCCCAGTGTGCTCCCTGTTGAACTCCTGACGTCTCCCGCAAGAGTACACATAAACAATGGAAATCCCACCACTTTCTCAGGAGAAGGAACGGGCTTGAGCACAGGGCTCTCCCTGTGACCCATTGGTCGGTCATGCGCACTCATTGGGCCCAAGGGCCAAATGCCTTTCTGAGAACCAAACCCAGCACCTCACAAACAGCCAACCAACTGAGCACAGTCAAGTACTGTAACTGGGTCTGTTCCTTGGTCCTTGACTGTAATTTGAGCCATTCAAAAAACAGTATTAAATTTAAACAACACAGCAATTTTTAGTACATAAGTCTACAACTTTTTTGTTTGTTTGCAGCACAGGAGATTGAATCCAAGGACTCAGGCATGCTAGGGAAACACTCTACCACTGAGCTACATCCCCAGCCCTTTTTACATTTTATTTTGAAACAAGGACTCACTAAATTGCCCAGGCTAGACTCAAACTTGGGATTCTCCTGCCTCAGCCTCCTGAGTAGCTGGGATTACAGGCATGCACCCATATGCCCCACTAAAGTCTACAACCTGGAGAGAGATAAGAGCATGGGTTAAAAGTAACAGGCAGGGTTGGGGACTTAGCTCAGTGGTAGAGCACTAGCCTAGCAAGCACAAGGCCCTGAGTTTGATCCCCAGGACCACCACCGCCCCTCCACAAAGAAAAGTAACAGGCAACAAGGTCTCTCTCTCTTCTCTTGCCCCCTCAATCTAAAATAAGGTTCTGCAGAGCCAGCCATAAGCCAAGGGGAGGCTGAGCCCTCATTACTTTCATTCCTGCCTTGAAAACCCTGGCGGCGAGAAACAGGAGGGCTATGCGATCTGTTCCACTTAGGCAACGGCTTTCTTCCACTTCTTCCAACCTGGGTCCTGTGACAATGGGCTAGGGGAGGTGAGGCCGGGGGCCTAGAGTCAACTTCAGACTTGAAAGGCAGCACCCATCCCTCCTGCTACCAAAGCCCAGGTCTGTACGATGCAGCTTCAGACGCGACAGCTTATCCAAAGGCTCTGCAGACTTCTGACACAGTTGTTCTGGGAGCAGGCTGGCTACAAAATCCTGTGTATTTATTTTCTAGCAGTGACTCGTTCCTCCTCCCCCAACCTCAGCACAAGTAACACAAGATTCCCAGGCAGGCCCCTCCCACTCGTGTGCCCAATTCCATGCCCATAGGCTGGAAGGTTGAGCCTCTCTTTCCAACTTGCCAAAGCACGGTAGGATGCAGGCTCATGAGTGGCAAGCCGTGTTCCAGGGCTAACTCCGAGTGCACTCAAATTTAGTTTTTTAAAATGAAACATCAGAATGTTGGGTTGTTCTGAGTAACACAACCCATAACCCTTCACAGCCGTAACAGTGCGGTTGAGAGCTGCTGCTTCACAGCATGGAGAGTTTCCGACCTTGAGGTTGAACCTGCTTTAGGCTCAAGCAGGAGGCCAGAGGTGAGCTGAAAACACGGCCAGGATAATGGCTGCTCCTAATCCACAGTGTAGTGTCCCTGTTTGTCCTGAGCAAAGCAAACCACAACCCTGAAAGCTGCTGGGTGACTTAGGGAACCAGACTTTGGAAGAAAGCTGGGGGGGGAGATGTCCTGAGATGATTGGCTACTTCCTGTCACCGGCACCAGGGACACTGCACAACACTTCTCCCCAGGTTCCTGGGTTTCTGCAGGTGAGGCATCTGTTTCAGGCTTGCTCCTCACAAAGAACCTGTCTCCATCAAGATGCCCTGACTGCTGAGAGGACAAACACTGATCTTTTTCATTTTTTTCCATGTCCACATCCGGTCACAGGGGACGTAGCTCCACCTACCACAATCCACAGCACCTTACCGTTGAGCCAGATTCGTCAAAGGCCACAGTGGACTTCTAATAACAAACCTGTCTCTGTGGACGGATGGGCAGGAAGTCAGGCGAGACAATGCTTGCTGTTCTGCTATGCTAATTTGTTGGCCAATTCACAGGAGGTGGCAGCTGATGCCATAATGATAACTTAGAGGGCAGTGGCAGCAGGAAAATTTTCTAAAAATGGCTTTTATTACAAGGCTTTCTTGAGTTTGGCCATCTCCAAGCATTATGTCATTAGGAAAAACTGATGTCTCTCAACAGAGAAAAAGAAATCTGTTCCCGAAGCAGAGGCTTTCTGAAAGCTATTAGCTGTCTCCTTGAAATCACAACATTGAGGCTCTCACAGCAACAGCATCAACACGTTGTAAAGAAGCATGAGGGATGTTTGACTCCCTCCCTTCCCTATTACTCACTCCTCTAGTAGGGAGAAGTGGGAGAGGAAAGAAAAGAGGACTTTAAAAAAATTCATTCACACTTACAAAGCAGAGAATAACCTTGATATTTAACAATGACACCCCTCTAGTCACCAGCAAAATTGGAGACTGTATCAGTGCTCCTCCAGGGGGCAGAGGGCTTGATTAACTGAGTGTGGATCAATTCCAAGTTGCCGAAGCCAGGTAACTTTTTCAGCCTTTTCGTCTTTCAGTGCATCCATTGTCCTGGCATTTTTCTGCTTTCCCTCAATCCCACAGGGGCTGGCTGGCCTAGCCCAGGCCAGATCAAAAAGGTGGGTGGAAGGAGAGGTCCAAATTCTCTGCTCCACTCTCTGCCTGGAGTCTGCCTTTCCCTTGGGCCCTTGCCATGAATCTCTGAACCTCTAGGCTTTGCGGAAGCTACCACTGGTTTCTCTCTCATCAATACCTGACTCAGGTAATCACGAGTCAACTGCAAGCTGGATGCAGTGGCACATGCCTGTAATCCCAACTACTCAGGAGGCTGAGGCAGGGAGACTACAAGCACGAGGCCAACCCGGGCAACTTAACTAACAAGACCCTGTCTCAAAAAAAAAATCCCAAAAAGGGCTGGGGGTGTCTTTCAGTGTTAGAGCACTCCTGGTTTTGATCCCCGGTACTGCACAAAAGAAAAAAATTCAATTACACTAAGATGGCTGATGAAGGTACGTCAGAGCTATTTTGTAAAATAATACTACAGAGCAAATACCAGAAAACTGAGCCCCCATGCTCCGACTCACGTTCATGGTTCCGTTGATCTCTGCCACCGATTCATCATCTGTGGGGAACTGATAGATCTGGACCCCGTTGCTGACAAGTTCGCTGGTGATTTTGATTTTGAACTTTGTTAGCTCGCTCTTAGAAATGGCGTCTGATTTGGCAATGATGGGGATGATGTTCACCTAGGAAAGGAGGAACAAAGCATGTTCACCGTTGGGAACTGGCGCCTGACAGCAGCACGTCTTGTCACTTTCTCATCACTGGGACAAAATATCCGATCCCCACAATTTAAAGGACAAGAAGTTTATTCAGGCTCATGGTTTCAGTCCATGGCCAGCTGGCTCCAAGACAGGAATAGGATGACAAGGGGCAAGGTGGAGGAAGGAGATGTGTCCTTCCAGGTCGCACCCCCAGCGACCCATCTCCTCTGACCAGACCCCGCCTCACAACAGCATGTTCAGCTACGAACACATCAGTGGACTAATCCTCCAATGAGTACGGCGCCCCTGTGATCCAGTCACCTTCCCAATACATGAGGCTTTTGGGCGACGCTTTAGATCTAAACCACAGCACAGCATAGCCTAGGACTTCCACCAGCTGCCAGAAAGGGCAGATCAGTCTGCTGGTCTAGGCCTGGCCACCTCTGCAGGCAAATAACCTGCTAATAAACAACAGCAAGTACTTACTACGTGCTGGGCATTGAACTAAATACTTTACATGGATCAACACAATAACCTTCCCAGGAGGCATCGTTACCACCACTTTATCGATTGAGGCACTGGGAAAGGTTAAGTAACTTGTCCAAGGCCACAGCAGATAAGTAGCAGAAGTGAGATTCAAATCCAAGTTTAGCCTTATTCCTAGTTCCATGGTGTGAACCATGAGTCTCTACAGTTCAGACCCAAGCTGATGAGCTGTGTTGTATCTTGGTGTCAAGGTCACTGCTAAGGTGATTTGAAGCAGAAAGATGACACCTGGCAATCTGTGGCTGACGAGGGGAGAGGTGGCCTCTCCTTGCTAACAGCAGACTGTTCCATCCACCCAGTGTAGCTGGGCTGTCCCCGGCCGGGGGTGCCATGGACCCACATGGGAGATGGCAGGAAAGGGAGGCACAGGTCGTGCCCAGTGAGGGCACACATCTGTCTTGCTGGCAGCAGCCCACTCAGGGAAAAAGACGCTCCCTGTTCCCAATCTGATCTGAGACATGCAGAAGAATACGCTATGCTGCAGGTGCAGTGGCACATGCTTAGAACCCTAGAACTTGGCAGGAGGAGACAGGAAGGTCACAAGTTTGAGGCCGGCCCAGTCCTGTCCCAACACTCCGGAAGCTGAGGCAGGATGCTTGCCATGACTTCGAGGCCAGGCTGGACTACATAGTGAGACGTGTTTCAGAAAAATAAAAAAGGGAGGGTAGGGGCTATGGATGTAGCTCATTGCTCCTTGAATTCAGTCCTCAGTAGCCCCCCAAAAAGAAAATATGTGTGAATGCCCAATTTCAGGCAAGACAAAGGCCTGATGCCACTCCAAGTTTCACCCCCCCAGAACCCTGATCCTTGAAATCCTAAGAAGGGACAAGGCTCTTACTATCAGAGGAAAAGAAAGTTGTCACACACATGGGTCTGTGAAGCTGAGCGCCCCCTAAGCTCAGGTTCCCACGGAGAGCACACACATTCCTGCTAGAAGACCCCAGAGGGGCAGTATGAGTGGTGCTCAGCCCGCACTCTGAAACGGGGCGCTGGGGGCTCCAGACCCGGAAGAGAAGCCCTGTCCCTTCTGCTTTGGCTTAGGAGTGCCTCTGGGGACTGACCCCACACGGGGCTTTAGGGCTGGATTGGAGAAAGATGGGTCTTTGAGTTCTCTGGGGAGCACGGGGCAGTCAAAGCCCTCGCCAAGGCAGAAAAATGGGAATAGTCAATTCCCCTTGTTACTGTTTGCTAAGTCCCCACCAGCACACTATAAACATATGTCAGAACTGCTTACTTAATGCAGCCCACCCGTCAGGCCACTGGCCACATGGCTCACTGCTGTCCTACACGGATACATGCTCAGTATGGCGACATTTCAAGTGCAGTCTATAATTCATGAGCAGCGAGCTCAGTGCTGTGAGAAATGAAAAAAAAAAATTGCCCCTATTCTGATTATAGCTAAAATTCAGCTTTTACAATGGATACACTACCAAATGACTATTTGTAAATTAGATTTCTGTAAAATAAGTAAAATATCTTGGAGTCAGAGAGAGCGAGGATCATATTCCAGATCCATTATGAGTTGTCTGGCCCTGAGCAAGCTATTTGCCTCTATGGGCCTCAGTTTTCTCATATGAAAAATGGGAATAATAATAATAGTACCCACCACACTAGATTACAGAAAAGATAAAATAATGCATACGAAGTACACATCTCAGTGTCTGGCACATATTAAATGTTACAGAACAAAGGTGCTAGTAATTAGACTTTTAAAAGAACCCTATGGTCAATTTGTAGAGCAAATAATCCTTTAAGCAAAGAATCATTGTCTAATTTATATATGGTATGGAATTTGCAATTTCCAGTTTCTGTTAAAGCAGGATGTGCCTGATTCCCACAGCCACTTTCTCAGGCACAGAGGCAATATAACATACCCCACAGATCTGGGTTCAAGTCTAGGGTCTACCCTAGCTAGCTATAGAAAACAGGCATGTCACATGTCACAGAACCTCTCAGAGTCTCAGTTTTCTCATCTGTGAAATGGCGCTCATAATAGTGTCTATCTCACAGGGCTGTGAGGATTCAATGAAATATTCTATGAGGTACTTAACTCCATGGTGGCATCTAATGACAGGTTAAGACATGGTATCTGCTATTACAAAAATTAGCAATAACTTTCCCAATCAGCTTCGCAGATGAGTTTCAAGTACAGGCCAGTTGATACTGGGACAGAAAAAGCATCTTTCCATTGCAGAAGCCTGCACCTCCAGAGCTGGTCAGCCAGCTCGCTCGCACCCATCCTTGTTTTCAAGAGGAATGAGGGCAGAAAGACATCTCAGGGCAAACCCATCCCCAGTACCAGAAAAACAGATGACAAAGCACATGATACAGGTACTAGACGAATAACACTGTCTTTGTGGAGGGGAGAATGAGGATGCCACAAGAGCACTCCTAGAATCCGCCATCTACTGTGTACAAGAGGTCACTACTAACGGGTTCAGCTCGCCTGGCCTCCCACCACCTGCCTCCGTACCTTACTATCTAGCTTCTTCATTGTCACCAGGTCTAGAGACTTGAGTGAGTGCCCCGTGGGGGCGATGAAGTACAAGCAGGCATGGATCCGGGAGTCATGATAGGTGTGCAGCACCCTTCGGATCTTCAGCTCCTCCTGCAGGTAGGCCTCAAACTGCGCGTCAATGAATTCCACGATGGGCTTGTAGCTAGGGGGGACAATGGGGAAATGGTTGGACTCGTTGAAAAACTTGGATTTTGACACAGTCCCTTTTAGAAATGTAAAGTGCCTTCCATGATCTGACTCTCCTTCATCCAGTTGGACTTCTCCATCTACCCTCAGTGGGCTTCCAATCCTGTCAACCAACGCCGCATTCTTGGTCCCCACATGAGTCCCACTGATGCCCACTTGTGAGCCTTCACGCTGGAATGCCAGTTTCTCTCTCCTCAGTCCAACCCTCCCCATCCACACCTCAGGACTCAGCTTAATATCAACTTCCTTCCTCCTGAAACCCCTTCTGTGACATGGGAACATAAAGGAAAGTACGACGCAAAGACTAGTGTTCTCTCAAATTGGCTGGGTCCCCCTCAATGGCAGGGCCTGTGCAGGGTGCCTCCTATTCCCCACGGGGCCCTAAGGCAATGCGGAGCCCACCTGCCAGACCTGTGCTTGGGCTGATGCTCCTCCATGCTGAGTCCATGTTGGCTCCCTGCATCGTGCCCACCATGGAAGCCAGGCATGCAAGACCTCTCCCAGACCCCCTGCTTGGAATCTTGTCAGAACACTGTGGCGTTTTCGCTCATTCTCTCTAGGTTGAGCTAAGCACCCGACTCAGCTCTCCTAAGGTTCAGATATTTTTCAGGTTCTCGTTTCCTCCATGGTTTTGACTTTTATTGTATGTATGTATATATTCATGCCTACATGCATGCGTGCAGTCCTGGGGATTGAACCCATGGCCTCTGCACCAAGGTACATCCCCAGCCCTTCTGTTATTTTTTATTTTGCAACAGGTCTTGTTAAGTCTCAGCCTCCCTGAGTGCTGGGATCACAGGTTTGCACCACTATGCCTGGCCTGGCTGTGACTTTAAAATGTAAGTATTCAGACAGTTTTTGGTAAAGAGACTCTCCCCACCACCACACCATCCACACATGTACGTGTGTGTCCCAGCTTGCCGAATCTATACACACAGATTCCCTAGATGGCTCCCAAGTCTCACGGAGACTTCTTCAACAATGGTCAGTCCTCCACTCCACCCTGGCCTGGTTCCCTGTAAAGCTTCCATTTTCCCTGCCCTGTCCCTGCCCGGGCTACCCCTGCCACCCCTACAGCCTCTTTCTGCTCTACCTAGGTCAGCTAGGCTTCCGCCCGCCTCTGTTCTCATCTTCCCTGTCTGTCCACTACTTCTCCATCTGAGGGCTGCCTCCCTCCAGGGAAGAGGAGATTCGTCCCATGGGTCCAGGGCAGGGGACTTCATATACCACACAGGAGGGGAACATGAACAAAGAAGAAGCTAAATCCAACCAATGCCACCCACCTGGAGCAGCTCCATCCTAAGCCTTTTTGAAAGAGCCCCCTGGTAGAGAAGGGGAAAACAGCATTTAAAAAAAGAATCATGCAATCCTAGATTCAGAGAGCTGCACACAGAGAAGATACCCAGGTACGGGAGCCGCAAAGAAAATCTAACATATGGTCCTTTCTTTCTTCTGTTGATTCCTCCGAGCCAGCATTGCTCTGAAGGGCAATAGCATCAAAGGATCTCTTGGAGGCAAAGTCTTTAGAAGGTTCCTAAAGAATTCGGAGTGAGGGCAGGGGCAGCATCTCCTCAGCTGATCTAATTTTTAAACAAGGGGCTGGTATGAATGATCTGATCTTGACACTGCTTCTTTTTTTATCCATTATATAACTTTTTTCCTTTGTGTTTTTGCTTTGCAAAAGGGAATGGAGAAGACAGTAGGTTTGTTAGCTCCTCCCACCTCACCTTTCCAGTCTACCCTCTGCCCATCTTACTGCTGCCGCCTCTGGCTCTGTCTCTGAAGAGGCACATGGATCAGGCCAGCCAGAGCAGCCAATCAGCCAAAAGAGATTTGATTCAGGAGAATCGGAAAGGCATGACTCATCTCTGTCTTAGTCATCTTTGGATCCTCGGTCTGGCCTGCTGTCTGGAACATAGCAAGGGTTCTAACGCTCCACACTCCCCCACCCATCCCCGTGGCCCATCTTCCCATGGTGACCCACATACTGCTGGACCCACTGGACTCCAATCCATGGGCTACAAAACCCTTACTCCCAGAGGCCACCTCCTCACCAACTGCTGCCTTCCTGGAAGTGACACCTGTCTTTCAAAGACACTGTGTTTCTCAGTCACACAGTGCTATGCATTCCACACTTAAATCCCATGGGGAGCAGGCAAGGGCAGCTTTCTCCCGGCCTTTTATTCTGTTTACTATGATCTCTTCCACCTCCAGCAAAAACCCAGCTCCAATATACTCCCTCCTCCTTATCACCACTGCTAATCTTTTCCCATTTAAGGCCTGAATTCTCAGCCTGGGGTCCACAGACTTCCAAGGGGTCTAGGAATAGAATTCAGAGGCTCCATGAACTTGGACAGGAAAAAAATACAACTTCATCACTAATCTTGAACTGAACTTCAGCAGTTTCTTCAGTTATAAATGTACGTAATGTTCTACAGGAATGTTTGTAGCGTCTGTGACTTCACAGCCAATAGAAATCACTGATATTTTTGCTTCCTATTGCAGCGGTTGCGGATATCTCAATATAGCACCCACACTCATTACAACTTCCAAACTCTGATAATTAGTAAGCCTGCATATAGACACCGTTATTTCGGGAATTAATAGAGAAGCACATGAATTATTAAATCATGATTTTAAACATTTTGGTAACTGTATTTTTTTGTAAAATTGGCATATTTGGGGCATTTGAAACTATTATTTTGAAAATAAGCCTATAGGCCACATTAGACTGCTAACGGGGCCAATGGCAGAAAGCAACCTCTAGTCTAGACAACATATATTTTTGCAGTACTGGGGACTGAACCCAGGGCCTTCACACTGAGCTACATCCCCAGACCCTTGACTATATATATATTTTAGGCGGAGTCTCATTAAATCAGTAAATTGCCCAGACTGGGCTCATACTTATGGAATTACCTGGAATTACAGGTGTTTGCTACCACACCTGGCTTAGATAACACTTCTTCCTCTATTCATGTTTAAATATTCTTCATTACATGCACTATGAAGATAGTACAATATAATAGTATAAAAAGTGACTGGGGTTCAACTACTTTAAATCAGTGATTAGGGGAGGCTTCTCTGAGGATGTGATATTTGAGCTGTAAGGATGAGAATGAAAGAGCCAAAGAAGTCGGGAGGGGTGTGCCTACCTGTAATCCCAGCACTACGGGAGGCTGAGGCAGGAGGCTGCAAGTTCAAGCTCGGTCTGGGCAACTGAGCAACTTAGTGAGACCCTCTCTTAAAAATAAAAATTGAAAAGGGGTTGGGGACGTAGCTTAGTGCGAAGGCCCTGGGTCTAATCCCCAGTACCAGTGATTATCTATGAGGAGAGCATTTCAAGGAGGTTGAATAACAAACGGAGTAATGATCCTGAGGCACAAACCAGCTTGACAAGCCTGAACAATAGGAAGAAGGCCAACAAGCTGGGATTTAGTGAGTAAGGAGGAATAATAAACTATTTATAACAGCCAAAGAATAGAAATGGCCCAAATCCATCAGCTGATGACTAGACAAAGGAAATGTGCACTATCCACACAAAGGCATATCCTCGGCCATTAAGAAAGGCAATTCTGATACATGCTGCCACATGGATGAGCTCTAAAAACGTCACAAGAAGTGAAAGAAGCTGGGCACGAATACTGTATGGTGCCTCTTGTATGAGGTACTTAGAATAGTTAGATTCACAGAGACAGACAGCAGATTAGTGACAGCCAGGGTCTGAGATGAGAGGAGAATGGCGAATTTTTGTTTACTGAGCTTCCGTTCAGGGTGACGGGAACATTTTGGAACTAGATAGAGGAGATGCCTGCCAATGTATTACATGCCACTGGACTGCCCACTTTAAGTAGCTAATTTTGTTATGTGAAGTTCACCTCAACAATAACACAAAGGATAATAACAGATGAAGCAAGTAAGGTAGCAGGAGCTAGATTATGTATGGCCTTGTGGGAAGGGCATATGAAGGGAGTTTTTCAGTGTGAATGGGGTCTTCTGTTCCATAGTGCTGTCAGTTTATAAGAAGTCTATGGTTTTCTGGATGTTTGTTTTGAAATTGGTCGCCTTACTCAACTGTTATTTGTCAGAATTGTCTTTTAGCTGATTACCACAGGTCTCCTATATTTGCTATAGATTGGATCTGAACTGCCCCCCAAAGGCCCATGTGCTAAAGATGTGCTCACCAACCTGTGGCACTACTGAGAGGTGGCACAGCCTTTAGGAGGTGGGCCTACTGGAAGCCAAAGGCAGAAACTACATAACAGGTCATTGGGAGGGCCATACTAGGACCCTGGCCCTTTCCTCACTCCTTCTCTTTGCTTCCCAGCAGCTTCCCAGTGGCCCCAAGGTGAACAACTTTGCTTACCATGTGCTCCCCACCATGTTTCTGCCTTGTTACAGGCCCAAAGCAGCACAGCCAACAGACCACAGACCAAAACCTCTGAAACCATGAACCAAATGAACATTTCCTCCTTTCGTTTTCCAAATATTTTGTTATAGTGACAGAAAGCTAACACAACATTATAGAAAAATAATTACATGTCTCAACGAATATTTTCAATTAGCATCTTTCTTCATAATATTGACCATTCCTTCTTAAAACACTGTCAGCTGACTTCACTATGTAACTCTTCTTTCTCACTTACCTTACATAAATTCTTGGTCTATCTCTCAGGTTTCATCAAGACCGTCTTCTGGTGTCCTTCTACTCCATGCATGCACATTGTCCTTGGATGGTCTCACACACTCCTGGGGCCTCAGTTATCACCACCTCCTATCACACTTCCTAGACACCTGGACATCATATTGGTCTCTGTTCTCCCCTTGAGTGGGTCTCCTTTACAAACAAGCCCATAAGGCCTGCTCATGGACACTGTACTCAAACACAACTATCTCAGGCACCAAAATCAAGATACTCCATTCTTCCACTACATGCATCCCCCTCTGCTCTGTCTGCTTCAGACTCATATTCCTAGCATCCTCCTTCTCGCAAACCATTCCTGCTGTGACCTCTGAAATCCCTGTACCACTGATAAACAAAATTGTCCCTGGGCCAGCAGCACCCACATCACCTGAGAGCCAGTTAGAAATGTAGAATCTTGGGCCCTAAATTCAGACTTACAGAATCTGCATTTTATCAAGAGCCTCAGTGCCTGGAATATACATTAAAGTTTGGGAAGACCTGGCCTATGTCATTTAGTTCTTCACAGAATGCACCTGCCTCTTTGCACTGACAGAAACCTCATTCTCTCCTGAGGACACCATGCCACAGCAGCCAGCTCCAGTGTAGGCTTCTCATTCTCCCCCTATCTGTGCATTTTAAGATCAGGAGCAGTGGAAATGCAAGTTGCTCCTCAGTCCCCCTCTAGACCATGACTCCACACCTCGTTCTAAAAGCCTTTCTGCATCAGAGACCTAGCCCATTACCTTCTGGCGGCACTGCATTCACAATCTCTCTCCCCATTCTGAGTGACCACAATATGCCTGGGAACAACCCATCAAGGTCAGCTTCTTTCCTTCTTGATTGCATCAATTTCATACCCTTGGGCCCCCTCCATTTCAGCCACCTCCCCGCCTTACCATTAGCCAGACAACTCTACCCAAGAAACCCTACTCTAATACTCACTGACCACACTGTACATCCTTTTCTGCTCTTATGTATCTTCAACCCTCCCAAATCTGATCTTTCACTCCAGAGTCTGCCGAAACCTCACCCCTTCCACTATCTCATAGGATAGCTGCAGTGTCCTTGTCTCATCTCCTTCTCTACCAAAGCTGAATCCCATGACTGACCACCTTATGGTTTAGATCTGAAATAGGCGAAAAAAGTCTCACATTTTGAAGTGGGGCCTGGTTGGAAGGAAGAGGTCAATTTGGAGGGGTGTATTCTTGTCCCTGGCTCCTCCCTTGTCTGCTTCCTTGTCACCATGCAGTGAGCAGCTTTCCTCAGCCATGCCATTCTGTTATGTAGTTTCTCCCTTGCAGCCAGCTAACCATGTACTGAACCCACTGAAATCACGAGCCAAAATAAACAGCTCTTCCTTTAATTTGTGGATGTTGGGTATTTTGTGCCAGCAACAGAAAAGTGAGTAATACAAATCATCTGAATGATTTTTTTTTTAGCAGTAGTGGTTATTGAACCCAGGCCTCAAACATGCTAAGCAAGCACTCTACCACTGAGCTACATTTCCAGCCCTTTTTTTGATACTGAGTCTCACTAAGTTGCCCAGGCTGGCATCATGTGATCTTCCTGCTCAGCCTCCCAAGTAGCTGGGTTTATAGGTATGTACCACTGTGCCTAGCTTTCTCTTTCCTTCTTTTGGGGGTAGGGTTGCTAGGGAATGAATAACAAAGGGCCTTGTGCTCTACCACTCTGCCCATCTCCAGTTGTGTTGTGTTGTGTTTTGTTTTGTTTTGGTTTTGGATCCAGTCTTGTGATGTTGCCCAAACTCCTAGGTTCAAGCCATCCTCCTGCCTCAGGTTCCTGAGTAGCTAGGATTACAAGGGAACACCACCATGCCAGCTCTTACTGACACCTTCATCTCCATTCCACTCTTGTCCTTCCACTTTACTTGACTAGCATAATTGTTACACTGAATACATTTCAGGGTCTGCTTTCTTTGCCTTTATACCACTGCTACTGATGATGGTTAGAAACAATCACAAAATGATGGGTCTTGACATCATTTCAAATTTACAGCCTCCAACCACATATGAGCCTCTAGAGCAACAGGACAATTCTTTTACTTGGACTTCATCGGCTCCCTTCCCATTGCCCTCACTGACCATTCCAAACTCTCACCTATTTCTGCAAGCTCCAAAATTATTCCACTCTTCTTTCCACTTTACCAACTTCTGTCTCACCATTCTCACACTACCTCAACTTCCTGCCTCACCCCTGTTCTTTACAAACAAACCCACCATTCTCTGCCTCCTTCCAGTCTCTGAGGATGAAATGGTCTCATCCAGTTCAAGGCTCATTGTCCCTGGGCACTCGATGTCATCCCTTTAGGTTCTTTGAGATCTGCTATGGTTTGTGTCTAGATGTCCCCCCAAAGCCTCATGTGGTCATAGGTGGGGCTGGATCTAGAGTGTGTGATTACTAAATTAGTCCACTGATTGGTTTGGCACAGTTATGCTGGGATCGAGGATGTTATGCTAGGATTAAGGGTGCTAGGATTTAGGGTGGGAGTGCTACCCATTCTAAGGCCAGGTAGCCTGGATAAAATATAAGGGACAGAAAGAGGCTTGCTTGTAACCCCTTGCTTACTCCCTTGCTTACCTTGCTGCCTTCTGCCTGTCTGGTGTGCCACCCTGCTTTGGATCCAGCCGATTATGGACTGAAACCTCTACAAACTGTGAGGTATATAAACCTTTGTTCTCCTAACTTTGGGTGTCGGATATTTTGTCTCAGCAATGAGAGAAAAGAAACTAAGACAGGATCTTTGCTTCGTTACCATCTCCTCACTTCCTACTGCTTTTCCCTCAACCTGTAAACTTGCTTATGTCTTCCCTCATCACAAAAAGAACTCTCCTCAACTCAATCCTCCCAAATCACCCAAGTGTCCCAACTACTTCCTATGTCTTTCTTTCCCTGAGTAGTCAAGTTTGTCTTCTGGATTTAGCATGAGGTCTGGTGTATAACAGTGAATGTTTCATAGATTGATAGAGATTTATTGAAAGAATAATCTACTCAATTTTTCAAAATGTTTTCATTCTCTTCAGCACATTATAGGCTGGTTTCTACCCATACCAGCAACCTAGTTAACACATTTGATGAATATTTTTGGTATTAAATGATGAAAACGTATAGGTATTATCTTTATTTTCCCCAGTGTTTGTTTGTTTTCTTTTCAACAAATATATACTGAATTCCTATTATATGACCGTTGGCTAACTTGTATTTATCCTGCAAGACTTCAAGACCTAGCTCAGCTTTTCCTGACCACCTGCTTGCCCCTCTCAGCCACCTCTACCGTATTCTCTCACCACTAGGCTTGGCCAATTGCTGCCCTTCCTAGTCCCACAGCCCCCCTCCACAGACCTCTATTACCATACTTATCACAGTATGCAGAATCTGCGCACACCTTTGTCCCTTACACTAAGCCATGAGCTCCTTAACTAAAGACTGCACCTTATTTCTTAGTATCTCTGGCACCTCATGCTGTACCAGGCACACAGTAGACATTTAGTAGTTGATAAACTGAACTGGCTCTCCCACACCAACTTGGTTACTAAGTCTTGTTGATTCTTTTTCTCAAATCTGTCTTCTCCTATGTCTTCTGGAAACTTCTGCGTCTGCTTAAACCCACCTCTCCTAACCTCGAGAATTGCCCCAACTTCTTGTCTCCCTCTCTATACTACCTTATCTCTTTTTCCCAGCTCAGACAAGCTTTCTAAACCAGCAGTCTACACCCACTTTATCTGCTTCCTTTCCTAAAACTTCATTTGTTTTAATCTATTTTTAATTATGCAAACAATACATGTACATATTCTCCCTGCCTCAGGGGTGATCACTATTTTCAGTCTGTTGGTTATTATTCCCCACCTTTTCTATGTATTTACATATAAAAATAGAGAGAAGTGTTTGTTGTTTTACTGGAGGACGGAGACACATTTACACAAATGGCACTGTGATCTGTGTGTCATTCTGCAACTTCTTTTCTTCATGTAACAACACCATTTGGTGCTGTAGATGGGCACATAAGAATCTACCTCATTCTTTTAATCTGCCAAATATAATTCCATGGTATGATTTTATCACAGTTCATTTCATTGTTAATTGGTGGAAATTCACTTTAAGTTTTTTTTTTTAATTCAATAACCAATGCTTCAATAAACATCCTTTCTGTATGCTTCTCATGAACATGTGCAATTGTTTCTCTAGGCTGTATATTTAAAAATAGAACTGCTGGGTCATGAATCATTCACATTTAAAATTTTAAGAGATGCTGCCAAATTTGCCCTCCTGAAACACTCTGTATCAATTTACACTCCCACCAACATGAATGAAATTACCTTGTGTTAGTGTATATTATGCCATCTTTTATTTTTGCAAACTGATGGACAAAAAAATTTCACTGTTTAATTTTGCATTTCCCTTAATCACTGAGGAAATTGAATGAGGATCGTTTCATATGTTGATTGGTCATTTGTATTTCCTTTTTTTCAATTATCTGTTTATTTCTCACTGAATTACAGAAGCTTTTTGTACATTTTAGAAAAATGCTCTGTCTGATGTATAGGTTGCAAATATTTTTGAGGTTCCCCCCCCCCTTTTTTTTTGGTGCTGGGGATTGAACTCAGGTCCTCGTGCTTGCTAGGCAAGCACTCTAACCACTGAGCTAAATCCCCAGCCCCTAGGTTGCAAATATTTTTGCACCATCCATAGGTTATGTTTACTTTTGTTTATGATATCTTTCAATATATGAGTAATTTTTATTTTAATGAATTTAAACATGCCAGTCTTTGCTTGTGTAACTTGGGTTTCAGTTCCTGATTATTAAAGCCTTGTCTACCCACAAAGCTATAAAAATATTCTCCGACATTTCCTCTTATATTTTTAGAATTTGTTTTTAGTCCAACAGGAATCTATTTTGGAGGAGTGGTATTTATGTGAGAGGGTCTCGTTTGACTTTTTTCCTAAATGGATGGCCTATTTTCCCAGCATAATTTCTTAAATAGTTCATTCTTTCCCTGCTGACTTACATATACTAAATTTCCATGTAAACACAAATCTGATCTTAGACTCACTTTTCTGTTCGAGTGCTCTTTTTGAGATGCTGATGCCTTTACAGCCTTGGCTTTCATTTACTCAGCAATCATGGCAATCTAGATTCTACCCACCATTCCCCTGGAATTATTATTCCTAAATCTATTAATGACCTTCATGTTATCAAACCCAACGAATATTCTTCGGTTCTTATTTTCCTGGACACCATTTATCATTTCTTCCCACATACTAGATGATACAACTCTTCCTTGATTCTTCTATCAATAAAAACTATGATCATTATTATAACTTCTGTTTATTAGGTACTTACTCTGTGCAAGGCATTAAGCATTTCATATGCCATAAATACCAAGTATGCTTCACCACAGCCCTCTAAAGTAAGGATTATTATCATCATTGTCCCCACTTTCCAGGTAATGTGAAAATTGAGGTACAGAAAATTTAAGTATCTTCCCTAAGATCCCTGGGCTACTAAATGGCAAGATGAGATTTGAGACCAAGTGTCTGAGACCAAAGCCTAAGTTCCTAGGCAATTCCCTCTCCAGATCGGTTTTCACGGTCTCCCCCTTGGGCTCCGTTTTTTCCCAGGATTCTTTAAATGGTAGCTTTCCACAAGGTCCAGTCTGAGTTGCGGCTCTTCCCAGTTTAAGCACGTGGCCCGGATAAAGCAGGGCATTCTGATGCCTGTTTCAATGCAGCTGCACTGCTGTGGCTGTACTAAAGTAGCCCTGGTAGCATGCAGAAACCACTGCTTTTTATTACAGATCCCTGCAGCTTATATCACCCCTGCTGCCCAGCCTAAGTTCAGGAGGGCTTTTCATTCCCACTTACTGTTACTATTTTATATTTTATGAGTATCATATTCATAATCAGGAAAAAATAAGAACATTTGAAAAATATAGTAGAAATAGATTAGCCTCTAGGGGCAGTATCCATTCAGTTCTCCTAAGCCATATTTATCAAGGCGTTGTCCGTTGTTAGATATGTTGAATGTGTGTGACTGAAACTATGCAAAATTTAATTGAAAAGTTCCTGAAAAATCTGCAGCTGAGAGTAAGCCTGTGGATTGTGGCCGAACTAGCCCTTTCCTGGGGGCCTAATTTATTCTCAACCAAGTAAGATTAGCACAATAAACAAGCCTATATAAAAACAGAAGTGTCTTTCTTCTAGAATTTCAAGTGGAAAACAATCCAGTTCATTATTAAGAAGCTACATCTATGTATTCATTGTAAAGATGGGAGTATGGCTGTCGTAGCTTTAAGGGAGAAATAGGAGAATTGGAGATACAGTTCATCTAAGAAGCAAGAGAATCCTCAAGGGATGAGCAGACCCTGCTCAAAATGATGAATGGTCCTTTCTGAGACGGGCATGTGTGGTACCCACGCGACTTCAAGTTAAATGCAGAGAATGCCTGAACTGACCCCCTCCTCGATCCTAGCCCTACACCACATCCTCATCTCTCAGCTTCACGCCACCCTCTATGCACGCATTTTCAAACTGCCAGTATCTCCCATCTCACCTACCTTTCTGCTTACTCCTGCTCAGTCCCATTTGGAATATTAGCCTCAATCTGCTGACTTCACTTACCAAAGTCATCTTCAGTCTAGGGTCCTTCTCACTCTACGCTAATTCTTAGACGATCTTACCTGTGTCCACTGTTGGAACATAGCTGTACCTTGATAACCGAAAGCTGTATTTTTGAACTAGACCCTCTTCAGACCGCCAATCTGTCTACTTAGTCAGCTGCCTACCACTAAAGGCCACTGTGGCTCCTGATATTCCACAGAGAGCTCAACCACAACATGTCCAAAATGCAGATTGTTATCTTAAAACATGGTTCTCTTATGGGAGGCCACTACCATCTGTCTACTCTCCAAAGTCAGAAATTCAGGCCTCATTCTAGATTATTCTTTTGCCTTCACAACCACGCATCCAGTCTCTACTAAGACATGTTTGTTTGTTTGTTTGTTTTGGTGCTGGGGATTGAACTTAAGGCCTTGTGATTGCTAGGCAAGCACTCTAACCTCTGAGCTATATCCTCAGCTTAAGACTTGTTGATTTTACCTACTCAGTATTTATCAAATCTCTCTCCTCTTCCCTATCTCAGCAGCTACTTTACCTCTTGCCTCATCTAATTGGCCCGATAGTCTCCTCATTATTAGTCTTCTTGTTTTCTAGTGTATTTTCGTGCTACACCAAAGGACTTTATTCAAAGGACAATCAGACTACACCACTGTCTTTCTTCAAACCTTTCAATGGCTTTGTATCTGGATACTCTATAAATGGCTCCAGGATCTGGCTCCCACTTACTACTTTAGGCTCACGTTCCCTGTCTTTTTCTCTAGCTCCTTCCAATCACTGGCCCAGAGACCGATTCAGGTTTTATGGAGTCTGGGAGGGCCCAAAGAGTCCTTTAAGAGTAATAATACAAACTTATGACTAAAAACTAGTTTACGGGGCCTTGAAAGGGGCCCATGCATGTGACAGCCCCAAACCTTAAGTTTCGCTGGCTCCCAAAATCAACATGCAGTTCTTAGAGCACGCCAGATGCCACCACATCACTTCACCCTTGTGTGAGCAGTCACCTCTGTCAGGAATGCCCTTCTCTCCTGTCCCTTGTCTGTCGACAAAGTAGTTTGTCCTTTAAGAGTCAGCTTGGGGCACGTGCTCCATGAAGGCTTCCCCCACCTTCCGCCAGGGAACTGTTCTCACATTTGCAGGCTCACTGTAACTGTCCTTTACCTCTTTGTACTCTGTCCTTCACAGAACACACTGCTCTCTGTGGAAATTATTTGCTTAGAACCAGCATGGCACATGAGTGCCTCAAGGGCAGAGACTGAGGGCAGAGACTAGATTGTCAGAGCCCAGCAGCTCCTAGCACAAGACAGGCGCGCCAGAAGTATTTGCGGAATGGAACTGAGACCCCCCCATGTACGCTGGAAAGACACTCCTCTTTTGGCAAAGCAGATGAAGTGGAACAGTTGCTATAAACAGAGACTCTGGGCAGGGATGGTGCTTGTGAGGGACCGGCTGCCTGCCTGTGCCATTCTGGGGGGACACCCTGGACCCCAGCATCTGTGCTTTCTCAGACACCCCACAGAAAGCTCCTCCCTGTGACCCTCCAGCCTTCCCACTCCACTGCCTTCTTTACCTGTCCTCCTTGTTGATCTGGTCCCCAAAGCCCACCGTGCTAACGATTGTGAGCTTCAACCCCACGTTGCTCTCTTGGAGGTCATAGGTGTTGGACCGGAGCTGGACACCTGGTTGTGTGTGGGTGGCTGGCTCCCCCTCGAACTTGGTGTTGAACAGGGTGTCCATGAGGGTGGACTTGCCCAAACCTGTCTCTCCTGAAAAGCAAAGGAATAAATTAGGATCCATTCACACAGTGACCATGCATGCTTCAGATGTGTTCTTTGTAACATGGGGAAATGTATATAATAAAATGCTAACTAAAAAGCATACAGAAGTACACAGATGATATGATCTCACTTAAATGAAAAAGACCAAAAGGGAACACAATAACGTATAAGCATAGTCATCTCACAATAGTGAAACTGGCATAATTTTCATTTTATTCTTTAAATTTTTCCTGTTATTTGAAAATTTCACCTTGAGAATGCATTGCTTTTATAGTCAGAAAAAGAAATTATGTTATAGGCAGTGATGGAGAGGTATAATTATACCTATAAAAAGATTAGAAGGAAATAAAATACTCTTAACAATGGTTATCACTGAGTGGTGGGATTGTATGTGGTTTTCAATTCTTTTCTGTATTTTCCAAGTTTTCTAAGTATGTAGAATATGTACGGCTTTTAAAAAAAGATATAGAGCTTCTGTAATAAAACTTAAAGGGCTATTTTAAAATTTTAGTAAGAGACATTAAAGCCTTGTCAAACAAATATCCTTCCATCCCAGTGCCCCCTCCCTACCAGGCCCAAACAGCACTCAATAACTATCCCGGATGCGTCTCCCAGTAGGGAGACTGGGGGCCCTAGGTATCCCGGATGTGTTTCCCAGGAGGGAAACTATGTGGGCCCTAGGCTTCTCCTCCCAACCTAACTGAACTTTCAGAGAGACCATTTTTTTAGTAAGGGGAGGCAACCTAACAGGCCACAAATTATTATTCTCTTTCAAATTCAAACAAACTAGTCATTTGTTTGTTTAACGAATAGGCTGTAGGATACTAACAAATTAAACTCTTGGAATTTCAAAAGTCTTGAATTTCATGCTAAAGAGGTGAATGAGGGGAGGGTTGTGGTAGACTGGTGAAGGTTTGAGAATGTTGTTCGTGGGAGATCAGGGAACATCAAGACACTGCCTGGAGCTAAGGAGTCTAGGGAATGAAACATCCGAAGAATTCATGAATTAAAAGGAAGCTGGTGACATGGTATCTAGGCAGGACTCTGATATGAAGCCACAGGCTGGGCTAGGCACTGAAACCACTTACAATCTCCATGAATACAGGCTGTATTTGCCCTCCTCACAGGTGCCCCAAGTAATTCAGGAATACCAAGAATAAAAGTCATTAGTTAATGACCCTGAACTGCCTTTTTGAATGCATAAGACTATCCTACTTTTTGCTAGTATTATCCCTCTTTTTCCCACCCACTTCCTCAATCCCAGGGATGTGAGCTTTGACTTCTCTTCCCAGTCGGGGGTGGGCTTGCACTGGACAAATCCTGTCTGGTAAATCTCCCCTTGGGACCAACACGGTCCAAGGCTTGGGTTAGCGCTGCATGACTGGAAACCAAAACTGCTCTGCCTCCCCTCCACCCTCTGGGCACGTCTAGCTTTACATCTTATCCTGAATAAATGCTATGAATACAAGAGGTGTTTTTAAAACTATGAGGAGAGCTTTCTATGTGTGGAGAAGGAAGAGAAAGAGACACCCAGAGATAGCAACAGAGAGAGAAAGAACAAATACATTCCCTTCCACCAGCTACTGGATCTCCCAGCCCTAATTCATAGCCAGGTCTAACATGGCAGACTGCCGGGGTATGCAGAAATGGTTCCTCGGACAGATCCTATGTCCAGGAAGGGTCTGCTACACCCATTAGCAGCAAAGATTCTCCAAAAAAAAGGCTCCTGGGTCTTTGCCAAGGGAGGAGGCAGAGCCGGGCAAGCAGTTGAATATATTCCCACCTCACCCCACCCGAGGCAGGGGTAAAACTCGATGGCAAATGGGGCCAGCACCTCTGAGGTGGGAACGCGAGGGGCACTGAGGTTTCAACCCTTCTTCGTACATGCCTAACGGACTTTCCACAGTCCCCACACCCACCCCTCTTTTCCCTGAGCGCCTTGCTGAATGCCCCGCAACTCCAGAAGAGGGGCAGCTCTGCTGGCTGCGCGTCCCAAGAATTCCCCGAGAATCTTTTCACACTCCAGAGCACCCAGCACAAGCTTCACTCAGAAGGCCTCAGGAGCACACTGCAGAGGGAGGGACCTGCCCTGTTTGCACAGCTGGAGAAATGGAGGCAGGGCAGGGCAGGGCAGGGCAGGGCAGGGCAGGGCAGGGCAGCCAGTAGGGCGGAGCAGCAGGGAAAATGACCACCCAGATGCTGCTCCGCACAGGACTATGGAAATTAGATGGCAAATAATGAAGGTCTGGAAGGAAAGAACTTGCGGGTGTCTAGGGAATCACAATAAATGCAGTCCTAGAAGAGGGCAGAAAATCAAACCAACTCTTCCTATGGCTACCGGTGCTCCCATCCCAGGTTAGCATCAGGGTGGGGCCTGGGGACAGGGAAGGTGCTCTCTCCATGGCTGGCCCAGACCCAGCCTCGGCCCAGGACGTCGTCCCTCCCATGGCCACCCTGGGCCAGCGCACACGGCCTAATAGGTCAAGTCAGCAGATCCCACGCCCCTAGGGAAGGGGGGGACTTGGCGACTGGATTCCGACAGGAAGCCCAAGAGGTCCCCCGGGCTCTATTTCCCTCTCCTCCTTCCCAGCCCTCCCAGAGCATCTCACAGTGGGCAGGAAGTTTTCTTACTCCTTTATAAGCTCTTGTTTGATTTTGTTTTGTTCTGAGACAGGGTCTCACTGCATACCCCAAGTTGACCTCAAATTTACGAACCTGCCTCAGCCTCCTGAGTGCTGGATTGTAGGTGTGTGCCACTATATCTGGTTTCTTGCCCCCTTTTAAATCATACTATACCATCCAAGATCCGGCTACTGGATCTCCCAACCCTACTTCATAGCCAGGTCTAACATGGCAGACTGCCGGGGTATGCAGAAATGGTTCCTCGGTGTTAGGATGACCCTCCCCAGATGCCAAAATGGCTGTTGCTGGTTTCTCACAAAACCCCTTCCCCCGTCTCTATGCCAGAATCTCCCGCCGAAACAATGACCCCTCCCCCTGACTAGAGTCCCCAATTAGGTCCGTCGCGCCAATTTACCCAGGGGCGTTACCCACCACCCAATCACCCTGTGCAGAAAGGACCAATCCTAAATGCACACTTTCAAGCCTCCAACGTCACGAAGGGGGGGGGCGGCTAAGGGATAAAAGGCCACTCTCACTCGAGTGAGGCGGGGAAGCTGTAACACCT